>JAPDOI010000799.1:0-275474 GCA_029168955.1 Aplectana chamaeleonis | reverse complement strand
TAAAATAATTTTGTTCTGCAGTAAAAAAAGGATGAAAGAGCACCACTTCAGGTATGAGCAAAATGATTAGAAAACTCCACATAAGGATATTGGTATACCTCCCTGTCGCTGCAGCGATAGGTTTCGACAACTATCACTCAACGCGTCGGGACCAGTTCCGACGCTATGGCAGTGTCGGCCGCGGTATCAGTTTGCGTGCGACCGTCGCCGAAACAGGTCGCTGAGGGGTGTTATAGTTTTCAGTGACGTAACCCTGGTACACTCCGTCGCCGCAGCGACGGGCTATCGCTGGCTCCCCTGGACTCCACAGATTCATCTATTTCACGCTTTTTTAATGTGATTTTTGGCATATGGGCAGTATAGTGACATCAAAAGACATTCTAGTTTTGTACGTTTCAGTTTAGTTGTTTACCTACCGTTTTTTTTCACTTGGGTGTTTATGTGCTGTCATTATCCCATTCAATTGCTTATTAATCGTTCTTTTTATTTATACATTTTTCTGGGCTGTCCTGGATTATATCTGAAGCCGACGTAATTTGCTTCTTCTATGACAACTTCCAGATTTTCCGCTTCCTTAGTTTCACCATTTCGTCATATGCATTTGGCCTGCACTATTCCACAATGTTCCTTGCACTATTTCGCATTCAACAACTAGAATGATTATTATATGTCACGGAATCCCACACAGACTGTGATGGCATGACCGTAATCGAATTTTTGTTTGTTGTGCAGATGTGCGTGTGCGGAAACTTCAGTACGCGAAAGCGCGTGGAATTCGATCCGGCGACGAACTCCGTCGCCGGCGACCGGCTGTCGATGAAGTATACCAATGGCCTACAACTATGAGACCATGAAAAAAGAGAATCACAACGTTGAAATAAAAGCAAGGAAGGATCACAATATGTCCACGTATGCATCTAAATAACAAAACCATTTCTACTATTTGGATGACTAATTGTAACGCAAAGCTGGTCAGAAATTAGGAGGATCACCGTAAGATATGTGACAAAGTCAGCAGCGATGCAGCCGGCGCTATTTAATTTACGCGCAGGATTACGGCAGCCTCCAGCACTGGGAGAGGTACTGGACTTATCCGGAGGATCTACTGTTATCAGCTGTAGATGAACGAAATTCTTCTGTAGATGACCGACACCTAGCACGTTTTTACAGGAATACTAGCACTGTAGTTGAACAGAATTCGATTTTGGAGGGAAATTTGAATTTCGGTGGAGGCAGAAACCTAACGTGTTTTTGCAGGGATTATCTGTTTCCGGGTTCACACAGGGGACCCCGGGGAAATCCCCTTTGGGGTTCCCACAGGCGACGGGCGTGACCCCACCGCCACGGTGCGCCCCACCGAGTAAACTCCAAATACCTTGCGGTACCGATTGCCACGATAGCCGTAAAATGGCGTGTGTGATGGTGTAGATGCAGGATTCATGGTAACAGCGACGCCTATTTTATTGACACAGAAATCTAGAAAAAAAGGGAACTTTCACGTCTCTTTCGGAAAGCGGTAATTTCAAGTAGAAATGTTCACGAAAGTGGCAGTGAAATGTGACTGAGAGTTAATAAGGGTACTGGCTTGGTAATTGAAAGGATTTTGGGTAATCAGGCAAGAATTTCAACCTCGTTTGTTACCTATTCACTCTGACTATAAGGCTGCTCGGTTTCATTTCTTCAATCAGAGTTTTGACCAACAGTAAGATCGGCCAACACCCGAAGTTATCCTTCCTTGCCGACTTTTGGTTTTGAATGTTTTTTTTTCGAATCGCAGCCAACACTAAAATCAACCTCCACCCGGGGATTACCTCCTTTGCCTAACGGTGCAGCCGAAGGCTGCACCGTCCATTCAGGGTCTCAAATGATTTAAACCACTCCGAATTGCAGCCAACACGAAAATCAGCCTCCACCCGGGGATTACCTCTCTTGCCTGACGGGCCATCCGCTCAGGGTCTCAAATATTTTAAACCACTCCGAATCGCAGCCAACCCTAAAATCAGCCTCCACCCGGGAATTACCTCCCTTGCCTGACGGTGCAGCCGAAGGCTGCACCTTCCATTCAGGGTCTCAAATGATTTAAACCACTCCGAATTGCAGCCAGCACGAAAATCAGCCTCCACCCGGGAATTACCTCCCTTGCCCGACGGTGCAGCCGAAGGCTGCACCGTCCATTCAGGGTCTTTGGGCCAATTTAAACCACTCCGAATTGCAGCCAACACTTGAATCAGCCTCCACCCGGGAATTACCTCCCTTGCCCGACGGTGCAGCCGAAGGCTGCACCGTCTAATCTGGGTTTCAAGTGATTTCAACCA
Source organism: Aplectana chamaeleonis (assembly GCA_029168955.1). Lineage (NCBI taxonomy): Eukaryota > Metazoa > Nematoda > Chromadorea > Rhabditida > Cosmocercidae > Aplectana > Aplectana chamaeleonis. The sequence continues at coordinate 273,159 of JAPDOI010000799.1, read as the reverse complement.
GATATCTTTATTCTTGCTTCCGCGGTTGCACCGAAAATCTCTTTTCCACCGCCAAACAACCGTTTCTATGTGATTACATATTGAGAATGCGGTTGCACTGGAATTACAGGCGTGATTACCGGTGTTCGTTGTGTAATTGCGCCATACACTATATTTTACGGCTATCGTGGCAATTTGTACCGCACGGTATTTTTCGTGTAGTGCCCCACCGTGGACCGTGGTGAGATGGCCCCACACTTGGGTACCCACCTCCCGAGCTGTGGGGAGCCGAGTGCGAGTATGCAGCTTCGGGGAACCGCTCTGCTCCTAAGCAAATCATACGTATCGATCAAACGTGTTCAGACAGATAATTGCAGGTAAACATGTTTTGTCACTTCGATAGGCATGTTTTAACGTTAGGAGCCGATCGGTTCCCCGAAGCTCTATACCGCTATTCTGGGGAGCCTGCTTTCCCCCGGCGACAGAAATTATCCTTCGGTATCCGGTGGATCTTCTGGTAAGTGACTCGAGGCCACCTTCCAGGTCCGGCTCCGAAGAGCCGACAGAGGCACACCGTGAGATGAGAAGCCTTTTATACCAGGCAACATTGTTAATATGTTTGTCTAAATATGTTAATGATCCTGACGAATGTTTGGCGTCATATATGTAGTTTTGTAGGTGTTGAGTGCTTTCAGTACATTTGAAATGACGTTTAAACGATTCGCGTCGCAGCTGCGGAGCGGCGATTACTCCAGTAGTTCACCTCATCATCTTCTATCTGTCGTTCAATCTGTAGTACATATATATATATATATATATATATATATATATATATATATATATATATATATATATATATATATATATATATATATATATATATATATATATATATATATATATATATATATATTGCTATATATATATATATATATATATATATATATATATATATATATATATATATATATATATATATATATATATATATATATATATATATATATATATATATATATATATATATATATATATATATATATAGTATATATATGGAGTTATATATATATATATATATATATATATATATATATATAGATATATATATATATATATATATATATACATACCTCCAGTAGTTCCTCCATTAGCAAGTCAATTTCCTCCTATATGGATTTTCTCATTTCTCCCAGTGCCGGAGGCCCTGCGGAAAAAATGATCGGCATGGGAGTGCTTCTGTTTTGGAGCCGGACTGGTCATTGAAACTTTATACTTACTAGCGCTCGATAAATATTTTCTTACCGGAATCCCCGTTTCGACATCGACGACTTTGTAAACGGCACCAAAGCCTCCTTCTCCGAGTTTTCGTTTCACCCTCCATCGATGTGCAACCACTCTCCCTTTCGACAAGTTCACTGGACTCTCTGTCAGAACTGAAAGTTAATGATGTACTCAGACGATTATAAATTGCCACCGGCACAAAATTCTCACGGTAAAGAAAATTGATGATACCCAATTGATAAAGGGTAGGGTATAAAAGAAATTGAGAGCGGTGTGTTTTCATTCACACACCATCTTTCTCCCGAGGTAAGCGGCTGAAGCTGAACACACTAGGGATCGGGGAAACAGCCTCACCGGTGGTAAAGATAACAAGAAATTGGGGCCTACTTATGGAAAACTCTGGCAAGAAAAACTACTTCACCTCCGTGAGAATTTTATGCCGGTGGCAAATTATTCTCAGAAAAACCAGGAGCAGCTTGGGACGTGGGAAACGCCCACTCCCCGCCCATCGTCATTTGCAGCAGCTGCTCCCGGTATACGGGAGCAGCTGCTGAAAACTCTCTCGCGGTCTGTAATTGGTCGGGAGCGGGTCCGCGAACATTGGACCAATGAGGTTTGTGGCCGGGCAGCTGCTGCTAGGGTGCAGGTTTTCTCTGTGAAAACTTTAGCGCTCCCAAGCTGCTGCAGATGCGAAGCGCCCTCTTAGCTCCGCCCCTGCTCTACTGTTATTGGCTGGAATTGTTATGCTGCTGAACTGCTGTGGAAGAGTGCTGCACTTGCAGCTGCACCGAGCAGCTTGGGACTATCATGGCCGCAGCTGCCCGAGTAGAGGTGGGGCCAGATCGAAACGGGCCAATCACGAACGGCTCGTGCAGCTGCTAGGCCTTCGTGCTCGGGCAGCTGCTGCAGTCAATTGATTGATTGCGCTATCGATCCTCTCACAATGCCACGCAGCTCCCCATTTCGTCTCCAACAGCCGCGTGTGCGGCTGTCCGTCCTTCATTTCCGTAATATTTTTTACTATTTTACTAATTTGCTTTGTTCCACGTTTGCGTTGGCTTATCCCAGACTTGGACAATCGCCAGTAAACCTACAACGCAACATTTGGCTGACCCGCGGGACCATGAAGGGTGACCCCGTTGGACAGATTCACGTTTTATTGTATTTCGCCAAAAAGCACCGTTGTTTTCTGCTTGATTCCCCCGTTTCGAAAGTAACCCAAGGACTGTTTCATGTAATATCGTCAGATTGGAAATGTTTCAGAAAAACTCATCCCAATTCGGACCGATTTTTTCCACAAGCACGCTAATGCCGATCACTTTTTCCGCAGGGCTACCGTAACCCTCTTCAAAAAATTTTCCAAGTGTTAGCTTGGATATGAGCACATCGTAGTAGCCAACAAACATGCTTGCACAATTTCGATCTCATCAGCCACTGCCCAGTGGCTTCCCGAAATTGCGGGGTATAAATGAATGCATACCTCTCCTCTGCCCTTTTATACCCCTCATGTTATGAGCGTGTGTTATCCTTCTTTATCATGTTTTGTTCAAGAATGGTTACGGTAGCCCTACGGAAAAAATGATCGGCATGGGCGTGCTTTTATTTTTTCCGACCTGCGACAGCGATAGTGCGAATCGGGCATATCGATTTTCGCTCGGCATGGATAATAATTATTGCGTCCCGTCTCTCGTCATTGGAACTATGATCCCGACCTAAGCGACGCCTCCGACCTAAGGCTGCCATCCTAGCGAAGTATGGCCGTCGCCCGTAATAGCGCATGCTCATCTCAACTCTTCGGACTCCGACATGTCAGACTTTTTGATGAGTTCAGAGGCGTTGTTCGGGGGGCTGAACACAAATCCGAGGGCCAACTTCTATTTCTCGAAGGACTACGTCTAACGACTTTCGGTAGTTATAAGGGCGCCTTATTTACCAACTATGCTTATCTGGGCCAAATTCCGGTCCGCAATTGCGTCTCGACACGCTTTGCGGCCGCACGCGCTGGAAAAAACACGTCATAAAAAACACGGTAGCACTCGGGGATTCATATATATCCGACTCATTACAACACGACAGGTAAGTTACTCGAAGCCATCAATTAACTCACTTTCGTTTTTCTGAGTTGGGTGGGCGTTCCTATTGGCTGCCACTCAGCAACACTGGTGTCCACGTGTTTTGTATGTATTTTTTTATAATTTTGCTCATATTGGTTCTTTGCTCTTTCTGAGCATCGTTTCTGTTTGCGGGAGAGTGCCGTTGGGTTAGAGGGTGAGAGGAGGGCATGGAAGGTGAGAAGGGAACAAAGGTAGAGGAGCTTGGATAGGGTTAGATAGGATGAGAAGGATCCATATACTCCTCATGTGCTGTATATGGTTTGTAGCGATTGTTGTTTTGTTTTTGTTAGAATATGTTTTTTTGTTTGTCTCACGATGAATCTCATTGATGTTCCTAGCGTTTTTCCATATGTATTTTTTAGGATTCTGCTGATCTTGGTGTTTGCACTCTAAGCATCGCTCATGTTTACGAGAGTGCCTTCGGGTAAGAGGGTGAGAGGAGGGGAAGGAAGGTGAGGGAGAGGAGCTTGGATAGGGTTAGATAGGATGAGAGAGATCCATATGCTCCTCATATGTTGTATGTGTTTCAAAGTGATTGTTGTTATTTTGTTTTTGTTAGAATATGATTTTTTGTCTCAAAATGTATCTCACTAGCGTCTTTTCATTATTTCTTTTATGAATGTTGTTTTTATTAGCAAAAATTAAATCTGCATACCGTAAAAAACGTTTGGTACTGAAGAATCTGATTGTATGTGCGATATCTCCGCAACGCTGCCGTATACAGAAGCGTCGAATTTTTCCCATGGTGGTCTAACAGCACTGGTATAAGACCGATAACGCATTCTTGTTTATTTCAGAACGTTGGAGGGCCGCGCCCCCGTACCCAGCACTCAGCAAAGCGGGGCCCCCCTCCGCACCTGGCGCCCTACAGGTCCCCGCCCCAGCCTCATGACTCATCATGGGCGCGACGCCCGGACATCCAAGCAAAAGGGCGCGGGGCCCGGACAGAACATCTCCGCGGTGTCATCGCTTGAATGATTGATTCCTTGTATGTACTTCAATTTGCTTTGCCGTACAGGTTTGTTATTTGGTAGAACTGGTTTATTCGTGGCCTGACGTTTCGAGCAAATCGTCGTTTTCAAAGGCCTGAAAGTGTTTCTAAACTAAAGCGACCTATGAGATACTTGATCAAACGCCTTTTTCGCTCTCAGACTAATTACAAACAACCCCCGAACTTGAGCGAGCCACAGCAGCAGATACAGAAACCCACCCACACCAGCTCCACCAGCGACGAGCTCCTTATCGACCAGGTAGAACGCGGGACAAGAGGCAAGTGAACCCATGCGTCATACCAGACCAGCTGATGTTATATCTGGCATAATGGTATGAAAGGTAAGAATTCACTTGTTATCGACAAGCACTCATTTCTATTGTTGAGCTTGGGAGAACGGGACATAATATAAAAGGCCTCCAATGCTTTCCTCGCTCCAATGTCCTCGTCACGACAAAGTATTGTACACCTGACGCTGAAATCAACTCCTCCATGCTCTTCTAGCCTGTGCGCACCTAGAGGAGTTTGAACATTCTTGCACCTTTTGCCAGCTAAGTGCTCCTTGATACGCACACTCAGCATGCTTCCCGTTTCGCCGACGTAAACTACGTTGCATGAGGCACACATAAGTTGATAGACCACTCCGCTCAACACGCAGTCGCCTTCTGCTCCATTGGGGCATACGATGCAATCTTCCGTCTCACAGGTTCGATCGTACAGCCGATTCCGAACCAGCTGTCGTTTGATGTTGTCCCTGGGGGTATTTATTAATACCACATCCTCACTGAGATCTGCACGAACCAGACATCGCCGTACTGCCGCGCTGACTTCGTCCGAGAAGAATGGTAGCTGAAGAACAACTTTGTTGCCTATTCCGCCCGAAAGTCCCAGTCGTGTTCTTCGGCAACGTCGTTGCGGCTCGTAAGCATTCTGCCGAGCAATACTGTCAGCCAATCTACGTGATTCTTCTCGCTCTTCATTTCCTGTGCACATCTGTGTGGCTGTTTTGTACATGTTGCGGAGGACGGCGCGTTTCACAGCTTCGGGATGAGAAGATTTCGCATGAAGTACTATGTTCTTCGATGACTGTTTTCGATACCACTTGACATCGTATGTGCCGTTGACCACTCTTATCTGGGTGTTGAGAAAAGGAAGCCAGCCTTCGCGTGGCGTTTCCCTCGTGAGGTGGATGTACTGCGACTGCTCGTTCAAAATGTTGAAGAGTTCGTCCATTTCCGCCTGAGTCGATGTAGCTACGCAACAGTCATCGATGTATCTGCAGTACATGATAGGGAGTCTAGCTAGCACCGGCTGTTCTATTTTGCTCATAAAGCGAACTGCCAAAACTGGCGCTAGTCACTGACCCATTGCGAGTCCTCTAACTTGGGCGTAGTATGCTCCTTTCCATTTGAAGATATTGCAGTTCAGGCATTCCTTTACCAGCGTCAAGATGTGCGTCTTGCTCAGTCCAAACGTAGCAATCCCACTATAATCGTCCAACAACTCTGCTAGAGCCTAGAGGGCATCTGTATTGTCCACGTTGGTGTATAGCGCAGTCACATCGAATGACTCGACAACGCAGTTCTGCTGGTCTCTTAGGCAGCGTATACGATCGAGGAATTGACTTGTGTTGGTTAAGTGAGATGGCACGTGCGGCAGAAGCTGACCCACGATCTTGGATAAAAAACAGGAGATACGATCGGTCGGCCCTCCTACACAGCTGATTATGGGCCGAATTTTGAAAGAATCGGCCGCCATAGAACGCATTGTATCAGGCGACAGTTTGTGCGTTTTCACCAACGTGTAGAACACTGGACATCTTGAATTATCCAGCTTCAGTCTTCGGATTAGCTTGATATCTAGACCTGCTGCCTTTTCCACGGTCGTCCAAGCATTATTCAGTTTGCGACACTGCGTGGTGAGCTCCCTCTTCGTTGTTTCCCGGTAGACATCACTCAGATGAAGTTGTGTGATTTCGAGGTCTAACGAAAGGGGCGAAATCACAAAATCTCCTCCCTTGTCGCTCACGGATAGGCGGATTTCGTTCCTTGCTATCTTTTCGCGAATCTCCTTGAAGCCTTCCAGCTGTTCTGGCGTCAAATTCGTGCTCCTTTCCCGTCCATGTCTGCTGAGTACATCGCGAATTCCTGATGAGAGAATCCTGAACTTCACTTCAACTTCGGGAGAGGGATCCGGCTCCTTGTAGAAAGAACGTGGAAATGGAACGGGCGTCAAAATATATCCATTGTTTTCGCTCGTAGGATTCGGTTGAGCCGTGCGATGAGCCCGTATCCTGAGTCGATCTCTCAGATTGTGCAGTCCTCTGACGACTTTTTGATATGTGAATGGATTGACCTGCTGGGTAAGTGAAAAAGAGGGCCCCAAGCTCAAAAGTTGATGGCATTTTTAGAAATTTGTGCATTGCCAATTACTGTGACTCTTGCTTCTTGGGCAGCGGCTGCTACCGGCGGATAGTCAAAAGACTCGACGCGGTGGATCATCGGTGAATGAATACTATTATCGGAGACACTAGCTCGCTGTTCGCTCACGAGTGAGTCGTACTTAGCGCAAAGAGCAGATTTTGCCTTAGACCGAATACTCTCACATATCCGTTTCGACCCACTCTCAATCAATCTCCAACTATTATTTGATAAAAGGCGCCGGCATGAATTCTCTTTTGCATTGCACTTCAACAAGGTGGAATACAACACGAATTGGTTCTGTCTGATAACAATTCCTAATAGCTTACGGTAAATGTTCACAATACTAGGATGCGACTCAGATACGTTACATATTGAACCCAACTTCTTGTTACAAATGAATTTCGGTATCACGCCGGTTGCCCTGCATCTTCGTAGGAAGAAAATTGATTGGCGAATGCGGACCACTTTCTGACGGAGCGCCAAAGATTCCCGAACGAGACCAGTCCTTTTATAACAATTCCCGGGAACCACCCCTCTCACACCCTGGACGGGTGCTACTCCATTCTCCAAAATTTTCCAAACCCCATTGTGGGTGTCCCATGCAAGTCTAATCGATAGACTGGGGATCTTACCTTACTGCCACCCCGCGAAGAGCGCGATGATGTAAGTACTTACTCAGTGGTGCCTTCGGTGAAGTCATCATAAAATTTTGCTCCGTATGTGGTACTGGTTTGATTCTGGCGTTCAATGTGTCATGCGATATTCCCGAGCGGACATGTTTTCCCCTGTTTCGATTTTTCCCTGCAGGACCAAGCTAACGAAATTTGGTGGCGCCCCCGCCTCGCGCCTGATGATTCTCCGCCCGCAAAACATGGCCCCCGCCGCTCGCCCTTTGTCGAAAATTCGCGGGCACACGGCCCTCCGACGTTCTGAGAACGTTGAGTGGCTACCGCTCCAGATTTTTCTGAGTATTGGCTGACTTTTGTAGGGATATGGTGTGTCTTCTGCGCACTAGAATTCTCTAGCAAGCTCATTTAGCCCAGGATAAGACTTTGACATTGAGAAGGCATCACCAGCGAACTGCATGTTTAATCAGGCTTCTGTTCTTGCCGTAAGACCACTCTAAGGGGTTGAGCAGAGTGCCAACAGGGCGCGGCGCGGCATGATGATGGAGAGCCGTATTGATAGATCGCGGCGATCTATCAATATGGCTCTCCATCATTACGCCGCGCCGCGCCTTTTTGGCACTCTGCTCAACCCCTAAGGAAAAGATTCACCGCTACTGGAGACAGTGGCGCAATCAAGGCTACTGCACACGGTGATAATTTGCCACCGGCACAAAATTCTCACTCAGGAAATATCATGTTAACGTCGCAGTTTGGCATTTTGAGACAAGTTGAAACTTGTACACGTTGATAATTTGCCATCGGCACAAAATTCTCACTGAGGGAATATCCTGTTAAAGTTCCGCTCTGGGAGGCAAGTTAAAACCTGTTTTACGTCCACCATGGTAAGAAGCGTGTGAACCTTAAGCTTCTCCAAACGATTTGATTTGATTTATACACGTTAGAACCATGTAAAAGAGAAGCAAGAGAACGCGACACTTAAACGGCAAGTTAAAGAGACTAAATATAGCGGGGCAATAATAAAACAAATCGATAACGATAGGTCGGCTTATGGCGGCCTTTTTTAGTGGCTATGTATAGCACTCTTATGGCTTCACTAAACGATAGACAGAATTCGCCTTCCTCTCTCCATCAACCATGTGTAGAATGAAAGCTTCGCCAAACGATAAACCGGCTTAGCCGCTGGCATCCCCCATTAACCATGTGTAGCGTTCGTTTGGCTTCGCCAGCCATATACCGGCTTTGCCGGTTCTCCTCCATCAACAATGTGTAACATTTTTTCAGCTAAACTGAACGACAGGTTGACTTTGTCGACCTCATCCCGATAACCAATTCTGTTAAAGTTGCGCTCCGGCCTATTGAGGCACACTGCGATGGCCCTGCGTCACCGCTAGCGGCCGTCGCACCATTGACCGCCGAGCCAAGCCTCCAATCAGCGCATCGATGTCGAAAGGTGCGCAGACCGGCATCCTTTGGTAAAACCCGGTCCGCAGCCCCTGAGCGGTTCAAAATTTGTCCGTAAGCGGCTCAAGAACTGTCCAAGTTCATTTTCGGCTTTTCCGTGTTTGCACAGGGGACCCCGTGGACATCCCACAAGGATCACCCTGTTGTGATCCTAACGGGAGGTGGGGGTGACCCCGCCACCACTGTTCGCAGTGGGGTCCACCCCACTGCAAACCGTGGGGAGATGGGCCCAGCCGTTTAGATATCCCCTAGACGACAAAATTTATCCTCCGGTATCCGGTGGATCTTCTGAAAAGTGACTAAGGCCACCTTCCAGGTCCGGCTCCAGAGAGCCGACTGAGGCACACGGTGAGATTAGGAGCCTTTTATACCGGCAACATTGTTAATACCTTTGTCTAAACATGTCTACGTTCATACGCGTCTTAACATAATACACGTAAAATAGGTTTTAACTTGCCTCAATAGGCCGGAGCGCAACTTTAACAGAATAATTCCTGAGTGAGAATTTTGTGCCGGTGGCAAATTATAATCGTCTGGCTACTGCCATAGCTGTTCCCGTTCTATGGTAGCAGCAGTCCTCAGAAAAATGAAAGTATGTTGCTCGATGCTATTAAGTAACTTACTACTGTTGTTGCAAAGAGTCGCATGCATATTGATCTCCGATTGTTATCATCGAACTCGATAGCAGTCGATACCAATCGACAATCAATATGCATGTAAATCTTTGCAACACCAGTGGTAAGTTACTTGATAGTATCAAGTAACATACTTTTCTTTTTCTGAGTACTACAGCTTCTAGGGAGCAGCTAATGCAGCTTCTAGGGAGCTTTTGTTGCAGCTTCTAGGGAGCTGTTACTGCAGCTTCTAGGGAGCTTTTGTTGCAGTTTCTAGGGAGCAGCTGGTGCAGCTTCTAGGGAGCTGTTACTGCAGTTTCTAGGGAGCAGCTCTTGCCGCTTCTGGGGAGCTGTTGCTGCAGCTTCTAGGAAGCAGCTTTTACAGCTTCTAGGGAGTGATCCTGCATCAGCTGCTGCATTCAGCATCTTGGGAGCAGCTCCTGCAGCTTCTAGGGAGTGATCGTGCAGCAGTTGCTGGATTCACGATTGGTGCGGTACTTTTTCGTAATAGACGACCCACCTAATGAACTTGGATTTTCCTGGTGTTTTTATATGTTCTTTACACAAATTTTTCATGTTGCTCTCTGCTCCCACATGTTTAGAAGCAAGAACATGACAAAATGATCCTGTAGCTGCAATAGAAAATATTTCTTACCAGAGTGGGTCGTTTATTCCGAAAGAGTACCATTGGTGCAATTGCACCAAATACAGCAGCAAGGGGCTGCTACGGCCCTTGCTGCTGCGAGGTTCCGCCCCCGATCCGCCCACTTCTGCCGGACTACAGCTGATCCCAAGCCTATGGCCCGTAGTAAAGCCGGCGAAAATTTCAGTTCAGCCTATCTGAATCCATGTTCTGAAAAGAATTCAGATGAGCCGCACACATTTCAGACGCACGTGTTGTAGGATAGCGACCTGGGCTAAAAAGAGAAAGGCAGCAACAAACAAGTTAAGCTGAATCACTCAGTCAGGTCTGACTAAATCGATTCAGTCAGATCTGACTGACTTCCTGGCTAGAGAAGAGTGAAACAGCGTGCCAGGTCAGGAGTGCGCTCGAGACTGTTTTAAGGAGCAAAGGAGTAACTTAATTGATTCAGCTGAGATTTCAGCTTATCAATGTATCATTATCAATATCAGCTTCCGCGAAACAAACAGCATTTTCTTTATTGAGAAACGGAGCATGGAGTTGGTCGGTTCGTGAACGACCACCTAGAGAATAATGGTCGGTTGTTCTTGTAATCACAGGTATCATCATGCCCCCATCATCAAGGCTTTGCAAAACCGAACGCTTGAAAGCAATCTATCGCTCGATACGATTTCGAACTCGTCTGAGCCCTGTCTGAATCGTTTCGGGCTCGTCTTATCACCCATTCAGATGATCCTGACTTAGTGGTGGGTTTACTACGGGCCTATGTGCTGGGTTTGCGGGCCCCATGCTGCTCCTGGTTTTTCTGAGTAATCCTGTGATGTACCCTTCCATGATCGTAGCGATATCAGCATTGTCTGTCCCATTGGAAGAGTTAGCCGCAGCCTTATATGTGACATCAACATGGATCCGGAAGAGACTTTGCGTTCTTTGTTGCAGGTTGACTCGGTGCCCTATGCTATAACATAGGTACACAGAGCTTGCGCCAACCTCCAATGGGGAACGCAAAGTCTCTTTAGGATCCACTGCTTCTTACAATACTTTGCACCTTCACTGCATGGAGAACTCATTAGGTGACTACCGGCACCGTAAAATAGCTGTGTGCCGATTACTCTTCCAATAGAGCACACGATAATGTGTTGGAGGAACAGTGGAGGAACTTACAGCCCATGGGCAGAGCACAACCTCTACATCCACTTGACGAAAATGCAATGGAACACACTGCAAGTTTTCAACCAAGGTCTCACATTTTCCACACTATCTCAATACTTATGGCTGAAAACGAATAACAGGAAGTTACTTATCCAGGGGTGCGTTCCAAGAAGATTTCCATGGAAAAATTGGGTCTGATAGGATCTCAGAGAAACTCACGGCTCATCCGCGGCGCTTTTGCAGGATCGTCCGCGGCCGACGACCGGACGATCCTTCACCGAAGCCGGAAAAGCGCCGGCAAACTACCGCGGACCATCCAGCAGGCGCCGCGGATCGTCCTGCCAGCGCCGCGGATCGTCCTGAGAGCCGCCACGGATCGTCCTGAGAGCCGCCACATCTTCCTTATCTGCGAATGTGACGTGAAATAGCGTCTTCTCCGCAACTACACAAAACGCACGCCTTCACAATACTTCCGCTGAGGTCTGCGGTGAGGAGCCGGTATACACCAACTATTGACCTGGGATAGCACAGTGATCACCCAGGGCTCTACTGCTGTTCACCAGGTTCGACCGCTGTTCACTATGAAATTTACCTGTAGCCGTATTCATGAAACTATGGGAGCCTTCCGAGAAGGTCCAAAGTTCGCACGCCGCATACATCGGCTTGTTCTCAAAACAATCCCGAGGGGTTCCCTCAGTTCACAAGAACGATTATAGTTTACAAGAACGTTTTCAGTGTGCTAGCGGAGGTTAGGTACCGTAATCGTTGCCGTTAAAATAAATTCATTGGGAGTGTTGGCTGCGGGCAAAACAACTGAATTAACGTCGACCACTAATTTTGAAACCTTCATAATCCCTTACGGGCTTTTTGAAGGGGTTCACAAACAGGCCGGGTGTTATCGCAGCAGAGGGGAGGGGGCAGTTGGCTATCGCACTTGGCCACGCCCATTTTTTCGTGCGGAAATTATTTTAAAAACCAACCCGGGTTTTCCTACCCTTCCTAAATCAGTGCAGCCATTGCGGCACGGAGAAATGGGCGTGGCCAAAAGCAACAGCCATGTGCCCCCCTTTAGCGATAGCACCAATTCCTAAATTATTTTTCGGACACTGTCGTACCCCATTTTATCAGAGTGCAATGGTTCGTCCATCCATAATCATAAAAAAACACATGGAGCAATAAAAAGGTGAAAAATTATCAGTTGCCGCCAAATTAGTTGTTTGGTCTGTAAACAACAGCGGCTGAGTGTTCAATTTCACGCCAAAGATTACGGTACCTACTCTCCGCTGACACACTAAAATCGTTATTGCCTACAGTTTCATGGATACGGCCACTCGATTCAAGCAATTGCACACCTAGTATTATCCTGCCATTTGTCTGAGCGTAGACCGCTGCTCTCATTGGATTATATCGCCCTATAATCGTTAAACCATTGGGCACGCGCAACAATGCACGCTTTTTACGTTTACAAAGGACAGTACAATGAACTGGTGAAGTTATTATTCGAAGATCTCCAGTATGACAGATGAAAAAACTCAATTTGGAAACCCTAATCAATAAGATCAATCCTTCCCGCAATTTTCGCCTCTCAAGTCTTGTGTCTAACCTACTGTTGCCTATTTCTTGTCAGCACCTACTACCCTCTCACAAAAGCATGACTTTCTAATCTCTGACTTTTTTCTATCGTTTGAACGACCGCATGAGCGAAACTTTTTGTTGGTTCGAAAAAAAAGCTTTCTCACCCATCCGGAAAAAAATCATGCTACTCCTGATAACTTGGGCATGGCAAAACTAATCTTTTTTTTGCACACTTTGGGTACTGATACCTTATCGAATCGGACTGATAAGATCATAACTCTAATGAAAAGTGCAAATGCCCTACCTACTTTCGCAGCCTTGAGTTTTGTTAGAAAATTTGTAGACACTGTGAAAAAATTGTAAAAACGTTTGTTTACGCTCAGCCCATACCTTGAGTTTTTGTGAAATTTCGAAATGAATTTCCGCTTATCCTCCCGAACAACCAGTAACGTGTTCCGGAATTTTATTTTTGTGAACTCAGAAATTGAGCATCTTGATGGAGACATATGAAATCACGAATTTAACTTCATGAAAAATTCAAATCATATGATCCTCGCACTTGACGAAAAAATCATTTTCTATCAAATAAAAAAAAAACTTTTTTCGACTACTTTCTCAGACCACGGATTTACAGGAAATTGAGGACCTCCTTGAGAAAATTAGGAAGATTTGTGAAAACTTTGATAAGATAAAGATTTTTGTTTTTTTTGCACCTATATATATTTACACTTGTACTCACGGTCCGAGTTCGTGGCGTACCAAAATCTGCCTGGTAAACTCAGTCGAACGAGCAAAGCAATGCTCGATAATTTCTGCATCACCCTGATACATGGCTCCGATTAGGATCTCCGAGAAATTGAATATTGAATAACAAAATTTAAGACATCACATTTCGATCACTTTTTGGAAATCGAAGAATCAAAAAACGAAACTTCTGAACGTAATCGAAAACCCAATGATATAAAGAAGAAATAAGAAAATCGAAAATTCGCGTTCTAACATCAATTCGATCGGAAAAAAATCTAAGGAACAACTTCGGTTCACATTGACATCGTAGAGTTATGACCTCATAAATTTGATTTGGTAACGTTTCAGTGTCTGAATTGTACTAAGTAAGATTAATTTTGCTATGCTCAGCCTATCAGTAGCAAATACCCGCTCCTTCTAGCTGAAACTGAAAACGTGAAAATCATGGATTTATGACATCATCAGTCCAGTTTGATAACTCACACACTCGCGGGGATCGATAGCCGGTTGAGAGTAGTTGAACAGGTAGCGTGCTGCCGCTCGAAATGAAAAAAGAGGCGGTCGAGGCCCGAAAACTCCCCCATTCATGCCGAAAACTCCGCGTGTCAACCTTCCACCGACCCTACAATGCCACGTCACAGTTGACTCGTTCACACCGAAAGTTCTGCTTAACCACCTCCCACCGACCACTCAGTGTGACGTCACACCCACGTGTTTAAACCAAAAATTTCGCCTGATCGCCTCCCACTGACCACCACCTACCACTCCTCCAGTCGCGGGCGTCGGTGGCAGGTTGAGAGGCAGAATTGGCAATTTAACCTGCCACCGACGCCCGCCAGAGCGTGGTTATTCCGCCCCATGTCAGCCGTGATAAGCGCAAACACATCACATTCCAGTGCAGCGTACACATTGTGGGAAGCCATTTGCGCGCTCTACATGAGGGAGTGTTAGAGAAAAACAGTGCGGACACTGCAACACGTTGCCCCGACAACTCCGCCGCATATGAGACATCAGCACGAAAACTTCGGCAGTTATGAGTCATGCCGAAACCTCCGCCGATCAGCCAGACTCGATCAATTTCATTGGGAAAGGGGCGTTTTAACTGGCCACCGACCCCCGCGATTGCCTGAAAAGGTATCAGTTTATTACTTGTGTCAAAAGGAATTAATTTTGCGATTCCCTGGTCATCAGGAGCAAGTTATCGCTCCACTGGTGTGAAAACTTATAACTCGAAGAGCTATAATCTTATCAGTTGAGTTTGATGTGGTGTCAACGCCTGACTTCTGCCAAAAAAATTAATTTCGCTATTTCCAAGTGAATCAAACCTAATACTCGCTTTTCCGTCTCAAAATGCTCCAAATCTTATGCATATGCTCATATCACTTCGACTTCATAATTTATCAAAGCTTGATTAGTGTTAAAATAGTCTACAATCAAGTTTTTTTCCCGCTAGCGTGACCAAATCCCGGCTTTTCCGCGTTAAAAACGCGCGATCTACCGAGTTTTGCCGAGGTATCCAAGGTGCATCCTTGGAGGTCGGCTGTCAATTATGTTATGACTACCACTGTCTGCGCGCTTGCTGACAGCCTGTGCAAAACAGCACCCACCTCGCATGATGGACGAAAAAGTCCCCCGCAACACTTTTTCTCCCCGAAACTGGGAGTCTCTCGCGTCTCCACCTTCGCTGCCCACTTCGCCTAGAGACAGAGCCTGCTGCCAGTTTCAGCGATCTCGGGAGGGTGCCCGAAACCAAGAGGCAAACCCGCAGTATGCTCCATAGAACGGAGTACAGGATAGAGAGCGGTTGACCATTTTGCACCAGATTTGGAATATAGGTCATTTTGAGGTGGGGGAACCCTATGGATACGGATTGAAGTCTATTTATTGCCATATCGCCTCAAAATTGGCTCTTCTTTTGAGGTCGAAACTCGCAGAATACCTGCATGTTTCGATCTTTTCGAAACTTGCAGTTTCGGAGGGATTACTACCACCCCTGTGTTAGCAACGAAAACAGGTGAAAATGTGAGAGTGGAAACAGAATTTCACCGACCACTCTCGGTTATTACGAAAAAAAAATGGGTGATAACACAATCAGACTACAGTATGTTGGGAAGAGTCCGCAACCTCACCAGGTTCTACTTCCATTGCTATAGACTATACTTACAACAATTGTTATTCTGATTGAGGGCCAGCTCTTCGCCTGCTCCCACTGCCGGATCGGGATTGGAAGGAGAGTCCATCGGTACAAAATCCACCCGTATTTTTAGATGTTTTTTATTTGATGTTCAAACCCAGGAAAGGATTTCCGTGTCGAAACCCGATTTCCGATGTTTCGTATTTCAATTCCGCTCATCACGAATACCCACCCACCAGCACAACCACAAGTTCTATCTCGTTTCTGTAGCTTGGCAGTACTTGATTTCTTTAAGTGACGCTTGTCATGCTCATGCAAAAGTTTATCGAGTCTTCAGAAGGTGTGATGACCTCGGAGACTGCCCATATTCGAACTTTCTGCCAGCTTGATTGGAGACATTTCACCTCTGGAAAAAATGAACTTCTGCCGGAGACTCTGCTTTCCATTTTTGTGAAAATATTCGTTTATTCGCCAAATATTCGGATATTGGGCCTTTCGAATAACTGAATTATTCGAAAAACTGACTTTCTCGAATATTCGAATAAACGAATTATTCGAAAAATTGACTTTTCCGAATAATCCAATATTCGATTATTCGTTTATTCGGCCGAATATTCGTTTTCCGAATATTCGTTGACATACTCTAATACACACACACACATACACACATACACATACACATACACATACACACATACATACGCATAGGCACATACACATGCACACATACACTCATACACACATACACACATGCACACCTACACACACTTACACACACTACAGCGAAGAGAATAAGAGAATATCAGGAAGGCCATTCCAAGCCGAAAGACAAAAAAGAGGTTGGAGATGAGGTGTGGATGAAACAAATGACAACGTTGAAAATGACGCCGAACCATGAGGTGGCGATTTGTTTGAACACGTTTCTATTTGTCTCAACACAATCAACGTCGGCGTACGTGCAACTCTTGAAAACGGCCATGTCGTGGGCTTGGAGCAACACCAAATCATCGACATATGACAGCCGTATACTCGTGGGCTACTATAAAGTTGGAAAAAAGCCTTCCGCTAGTGGCCCACGAGTTTAGCCGGAGAATACCACGGCAAAGTCGCTTGCGCCAGTTCGCGGTATTCTCGCCCCAGTCCCCATGGTCGTGGGCTAGGAGCCCCCCAATGCCAGAGCTCGTGGGCTACTATAAAGTTAGAAGAAAGCCTTTCGCTAGTGGCCCACGAGCTTAGCCGGAGAATACCACGACAAAGTCGCGTGCGCCAGCTTGCGGTATTCTCGCCCTAGTCCCCATAGTCGTGGGCTAGAAGCCCCCCAATGCCAGAGTGCAAGCCGTGGCGAAAACCGCGGCTGGGAGGTGGAAGTCGTTCAACTGCCGGAGCGCCCCGGAGCCACCTCCATCGAGAACAACAGCGCCGCGGAAGAGCCGTTTGACCAACCCGCTATCAGTTGTGCCGCGGATCAGCCGTCGTGCGCCGCGGACCGTCCGGAGAGCTCATCCTCCGCCGCGGACGGGCCGTGAGTTTCTCTGAGATATAACGATTGATAGGCTGGGAGATAGGTTTATCTCAGGCAGTGTCTCAAACTATCATTAGTCGGTTCTTATCGGACACATTTTTTCTCCCGCGAAAGTAATCTTGTAACGCACCCCAGAGTTGCATAATCGGGCATATCCCTGGAAAAGGAACTCCACGCAGCTGCCACGATCACGCGCAAATAATTAATTTCCTCATCGTCTTCTTCTTCTTTGCAGCCCATCGAGGGTTTTGTCATAGGCGGGGAAACTTGGCGACCGATCACTAGTGGATTTATAATGATTCATTACGCTGTATAAGACAGACGTTCGAGAATAAAAACAATATAAACCAAAGGCTGCGAAATCACACTCGAATTACACAGTAGAAGTGAAACTATTAATATCAATAAAGGCAGCCTGGAATACATATGCCTAATACGCGAGGATGACTTTAGAGGTTTGAATGACTGAAATCGCGAGGGCAGGGGATCTATAGTACTCTTTAACGAAACATAAGCAGCGCCAGCACGAACCGTAAATGTGTGGGCACGGATTCCAGTTTTAGCAGTAGGGTATGAGATTTTTATACTACCTCCTCTAGTTCTAGATGCACTGAGTTTGTAGAAATGCGAAGAACCTACCTTGACAACACGAGAAATCATTTTAAACACCATACATACGTCCCTCAGTTTTCTCCTAGACTCCAGTGAATGCAACCCGAGAAATTTATTTCGGATACGCGACTTAGGGATACGATCGTAAAGGAAACCTCCGTATCTGATTATCAATTTTCGTGTATAATTGTTTTGAATTTTCTCGAGGGATACAATGTCTTTCTTTTTGTGCGGTGAAAAAACTGTGGGCCCACACTCTAAGATAGGCCTGACATACGTTTTGTATGCTTTTACGAGAATATTGATGTTTTTTGTTGCTAGTCCCTTGAAAATTTGATAGGTCCGACCATACGCCTTCCTGCAAATATTTCTGTAATGTTCTGAGAAGTCTAACTTGCTATTATAAGAAAATCCTAGATCAACAACTCTGTCCACCAGAGAAATTACCTTATCTTGCAAGACGAAATTCATGCGACTATCTGCCGACCCGATTCTCATGTGCATGGTTTTCTCAGGTGCAAGTGGTAATGCCCAGTCCTTACTCCAAGATTCCACAACATTGATAGCGGATTGTAAGTCACATGATGAGGAGTCATCCGGATTTACATAGATTTTGAAATCGTCAGCATATTGCATACATTTCACCCCAGTCTCTCGTACTATATGGGCTAACTCCGACGTGAAGATTGCAAAAAGCACAGGGGACAAGACGCCTCCTTGGGGAACACCGCTAGTGGCACAGTAAATTTCGGATAATGACGAATTTATTCTCACCTGAAACGTGCGATCTCTAATGAAACGCTCAATCCATGTAGTTACTTTTGGGTGAAAACCGAACTTCTCCATTTTGAAAATCAATTTAGAATGGCAAACACGATCGAACGCTTTCGAGAAATCGAAGTAAATCACATCACAACTCATCTTTCGGTCAAGAAGATTGGACCAATCATTTATACACTCCAATAAATTTGTCTCAACTGACTTACCCTCCACAAAACCATGTTGACTTGATGGAATTATATCGTTACGCGTTATGTGGTCAACTATATGCTCTTTAAGAATTTTTTCAAAAATCCGGCAAAATAACGAAATTATGCTTACTGGCCTATAGTTAGAAGGGTCACTGGCGGGCTCCTTTTTTAGAAGAGGTGTAACATATGAATGTTTCCAACGCATAGGGACTTCAGTTAGCATGAGAGATTGATTGAATATGTACGCAAGAGGCTTGGAAATTACATGAGATACTTCCTTCACAAAACGCAAAGGGATGTGATCCGGAGTAATCGAGTACGAATCTGGCCATTTGCTAATCAGTTCAAAAATTTTAAAATCATCAAACCATGGGAACGATTCCATTTCACTAACAACAGGAGAATTGTCAGAAGGGCAGACATTATCCTCTTCAGTGAAAACCTTGCAAAATTCTTTAGCAAGCATATTGGCTTTGTCAGTATCAGAAATAGCCCTGACAGAATCTTTGATTAGAACAGAAGTTTTGTTTCTGGTATTTAGTTTCCCCCTCATATACTTGTAGAAAGATTGTTTTTGGCCGGAATCGATAATTCGCTTCTCTATATTTTGATTATATTTCTCCAATTGCTTGGAAAAACTTCGAGCAAAAGCATGATACCTCTCCCAGTCAGAAGTATTTTGAGATTGGAAGGCTACAGAAAAAAGACAGTCTCTATGATCGGACATGATTTTCAAATACGTGGGTAAAAATGATCGAGAAGCGAAAACGTGATTCCAAGACACAAAGATTTCAATAGCATGGTGGAGTATACTCAGAAACATCTCATACTTTTCATCTACCGTGCCATTCGATTCTAGTGAGGCCAACCAATTCACATCCGCAAGATAACTGCAGATCAAGGAGTAATCACATTTCGAAAATTGTTGACGATAGGTCACGTTTGGGGCAGAGATGTCAGCGCGAACAATGATACGCTTGAAATCGCTGGTACCAATCGGAGGTTTTGGCACAACATTATCAACTAGATTCTTGTCATTTGTGAAAAGTAAGTCAAGGATATGTTCACCACGAGTACGATGATCAATATACTGATTGAAATCATGGGTCACCAAAAAATCAATGAAGATGGAATGACTATTGGAGTCGGAGGTAGGACACGAGAGGTCGTTCCAGCAAATTTCCGAGAAGTTAAAATCCCCAATGAGAACAGAAGGCCCATCAGTTGCGATTAAATCACTTATTGTGTTAACAAGTTGATCCGTATTTGCCTGAGAGCAGGAAGGAGCTCGGTAGACCACCACAAAGCGAATAGGATTAGGACAACAGAAAACATCAATAGCCAGAATTTCATAGCTTTTAGGAACCGACTCAGCAAAAACAGTAACATGCTGTAGCGACTTTTTTAGTAATACCATCACCCCTCCCCCCGGTCTACCAGGCCTATCGCAACGACTAGCCTCAAACTCGTTTGCAACATTACAAAAAAGAGATGACAAAGTATGAATAGTTTTGAGCCATGTCTCGGTAAATACATAAACGTCGTAAGAATTCCCCAAAATTAAGTCAATTTCTCTAGCGTTTTTAACGGTTGATCTTGCATTAGAATAAAAACAATTAATCGAAATGAACCGAGGAAAATCATTCAGTTTAAATGCGTACTCACCGAGGCATTGGTTATGCCAGAAGCATCTTCTATTTGAAAAGTAGGGTCACCCACATGGTGGGCTCCGGCCACCTGCTCACAGACTATGCCTCCGTCATTTCGACTCAATCTGCTCTCCTTCCTTGCATTTAATTCAGCTCGAGTAAGCGATGCCGTTAAAAAGACACCCTTGAGCGAAAATAAACGCAAATTAGGAGACCGAGCAAAAACCAACTTCTGATGGAATGTTGTTGGCAGAACTACCTTGAGGAGCCTATTTCTACCAGGAAATTTTTTACCTAACCTATACACAGACGAAGGGGTTGCCTCTATGCCGAGAAAAAACAACAAATTCGAAACCCAGTAATAATCATTCTGAATACGGTGTTGAATATTAGGAGAATTGGACTCAGATATGCCAGATAATACAATAGAGCGCTTGCGTTCGCACTCGTGAAAATTATCATCAACGAAACACGGATCACGAACTAACGTCACAGATACATCAGAGTTACTAGAAGTCTCAAGTTCAACTATTCTACCCTGCATAGTCTTAATCTGATTTCTCAACGAGGAATTTTCCTTAGCAAACTCAAAAGTCTTAGCACGCAAACAGGAATTCTCATTCAAAGAGGAACTTAGCTGCGCAGTCAGAAGAATGAGAATAGTCTTGACGCAATTGGGTACTTCCTGAGAGCCTTCCATGTCCTTGAGCGCAGCAGACAGATCATGATCACTCAGAAATGGACGCGAGGCAGGCTGATCATCATCATCTCTCCCATCGATTTTTTCCATAGAATCGAACAACGGCACAGCATCCTGGGGGGTCTCCATGGAATCCTTCAAAAAGAACGGGGAAGACAGCGGAGGTAGAAATGTATGTAACCAATGACCTGTTAATGTGGCAAATGAAGATGAATAATAGGCTTGTTCCCTTGTCATTAGGAACGACACAGGTTGGCAGTCGACCAGGACAGATTCTTGGCAGAAGGTACGAGGTAGAGTTGATCCGGAATCTCCGAGGGCCAGCAAACTTCCTCAGAACATCGCAGGACGGTAGACAGGCGAAACGGAAAGGACAGCAAGGCAGATTGGGCAGGAAAAATCTCTGAGATACTGGGTTAAAACCTTTTTTTTTATTTCTTCATCGTTTTCCTTGCGACTGCATGGTGAGAATGATGCTGTTCGGTAGACACTTCTTTCTGGGTTACCTCCGCTCGGGGTAGACATTTATACCTCCTGAGGAGGTTACGTCCAGTTTCTGCCTGCAAGGGCGGGACATTTTCAGTCTTAACACCCTCACTATCTTTGTATAGTTGGGTGTGGGATGAGCAGCTCCTAGAACTTCTTCACTACCCCATAGCCTTCATCGTTTTCTAGTCTATAAGCCTACGACGACTGTTTTCAAACAGATAAGCGCACTTCTGTTCTTTGTCAATTTTCACAGGAAATGGGGCATTCTCTAAAGGTAATTTGTACCCGTCTTAGGCCTCGGATACAGTCCCATCGCTTGTGGCTGCGACAATATGTATGCTTCGAATGAGAATAGACGTGTGACGTGATCACGAACGATACTCATGTTTATCGCTCCAGCCGCGAAGCGGCTGGAGAGGTTTGGTTTTGCCTATGCCTTGTGATCACTTAGAAATTTATAAAATAGTTTATAGAATCTTTGAAACAAAATTTCTGAAGATTTCCTTCTGGATATGAGTGAAGTGGTCCAGAAGACACCTGCTGTCCAAATTTCAGCATAATCGGTTCACAAATAACAAAGTTGTGAGCCCGAAAGCTAAGAAACTTTTATGGTGTGCGCCGTAGGCCGTGAGCCGTAGGCCGTAGGCCGTAGGCCGTAGGCCGTAGGCCGTAGGCCGTGGCCCGTCACGCTTTTCAGTCCTAACGGCTAATAGCCACCGCCAGTGGTTGCAGGCAATCAACTTGGCACAGAGGTAAGTTGGTAGGGGGTACGTAGCAGGGCTGTGCGTAACTGAGTTTTGCGATTTCGTAAACCGTAAATCGTAATTTTTCAAATTCCTCGTAATTCGTAAATCGTAATTCGTAACTGATAATGAGTAATAAGTTCACACATAACGCGAGGCTCATTCGATGTGGAAACACCTTCTCAGGCACTCGTCGGCGTCGATACCAAGCCACATGCCTGTCGACCGCAAGTGTCGTCGGGCGTCACAACCGTACAGCCAGCGCTCGACACGCTATTTGCTGACGGTCGACCTGATCACATGTCGAACGCGGGCCATGTGGTTGTGACGCCCCACGACACTTGCGGTCGATAAGCATTCTGCTTGCGTTCGACCCGTATTAAAGGCTTTTACAGAAAGAGTGATCCCACCGCCACGTTCCACGGTGGGATGCACCCCATTGCAGACCGTGGGGAGATGATCCCACAGTTGGCGACCCCTCCCCCAAGCCGTAGGGAGATCCCCCTCCTCCGGCAACCAAAATTATGTATCCTCCATCAGCTATTGGATCTTCTGGTAAGTGTTTCGATACCACCTTCCAGGTCCGGCTCCGAAGAGCCGACTACCATTGTTATACCTTCGCCTATACATGCTGACGTCCATCAAGAAAAAAATTTTGTCCAGCGGTCGACACCTACATCTTCGAAATCCTCGGCGGTCGACATCCACAACAGATTTAGTGGGCGAAAAATTGTTGTGGACGGCAGTTCACTAAATAGTCATGAAAATAGCCTATGCTCCACCTAATTAAATGTTTTTCCCCGCGGTTCACAAAAGGCAGTGTTTTTGCACTGGGGTCGACACCCACGAATGCCTGGGTTAACACTTTAGCGATAAGATGCTTCCATATCAAGAAGAGGTTAGGCGTGAGTTTCGAAATTACGCTATTCCCAGCAGTACTTGATTACATTTTCAGTATACATAACGTCGGCATGGATCCTGAATAGACTTCGCATTCACTGTGTAAGGTTAGCGCAAGCTCGGTGTCATATGCTATAACTGCGTTTCATATCTATAGGTCCACCTATGAATTCCGTAATTTTGTGTTTCGCTTTAACTCAAATGTTCTGCAGTGGTCACCTACGAAATCAGCGTCTTTGAAAACCTCTATGAAGAACCGTAAATCCGAATTCAGATTTGGTAAAAATTTTTTAGAGCTCGAAGAGTGAAAACACCCGTTTCAAAACTATAGGTCCACTAAATGAAATCAAAGTTTTATTGCGACGACCAACAAAAATCGACGATCTAGTAACTTGTCTGTTCTCCTTCATTCAAAATAACAACTAATCGCTTCGGCATGCTCTGGACCAGATTTTTATCGCTGTGGGTTCCACTGATACCCAGGCGTTGGTGATCGACTCCTTCAGCTCGCCGATTGCGGCGTACTGATTAGCGTCACTGTAAATCTTGTGCACAATGATGGCCCAGAGGTTCTCCATGGGATTGAGATCACGTGAGCACGCAGGCCAACCGAAAACCTCTATTTTGCTCCTTGTAAGCCATGCTGACGTCGACCGACTAGCATGGATAGCAGCGTTGTCGTGCATAAAAAAGAAGACCTGGCGTCGATGCCGTCGAATAAGCAACAGAAGACGATTCTCTAGAACCTTCTGGTGGTCTTCGGAGTCCATACTTCACAAAACGAATGCAAGCTCGAGTTGACCAGATTCACAGACTGCACCCCAAACCATGAGCGATCCACCACCGAAGTTGCGTCGAGAGAAGACACGCGGTGGCTTCCGTAGATCACGTCAGTAACCTCTTCCACCATCCTTTCCGTTCAGATTGAATTTTTTAAGTCGCTCCAGGTCACCTGAAGTGTTTGGAATAATCGGGGCCACGGAGCAGCGTATGAGCGAAATCGCCTTACCTTTGACCAATCCCTTGTGATGTTTTGGGTAACAAACTGGAGGCGGGTGGCCTTGTGCCGTTCCGTCAGTCTTGGCACACACATCACTAATTCTCTACTGAGGTTTTCTTGCGACTGAACTGCCCTCCGAACCGTACTTTTGCTCGTCGAAAGCAAAAGTTCGCTGCGCAAGCTGTTGAGACTCATCGTCGAGTTCGATAGAAGGCGTCCGATTCTTCTTTCATCATGCTCCGAAAGCAGCCCCGGACACCCTCCAGGGTTATTCTTCCGATATCGCTCAGGATCCCGTATGTAGTTGTTGATACCATTGTGCGATCGTCCAAGATGCTCCGCAATCCTCCTTCTCGACCATCCAGCCGCGTTGAGCGCTTCCGTTTGAGATTGTTCATCCGAAGACAGGCGAATTCCACGAGGCATACCAAGTACGACGTTGAGAGAGTCCGTATATAACCCCTGTTTCCCGGTCTCATTTGTATTAGCAAAGAAATGAGAATTTTCCTTCGATGGACCTATAGTTTTGAAACGGCCACAATTCTGTCCATCATTCACGGAAACCTAATAAAAAATCATGGATGGGTAGGAGGACTTCTATCGGGGTTTTGAAAGGTGAAGATTCCGATGGTAACGCCCACAGTCCACCAAAATGTACGGCGAGCCCGCAAAATCGAAATTTTTGGGTGGACCTATAGTCATGAAACGCAGTGTATAATCGTTGCACCGAGTCCGTGCCAACCTCCAATGGGAAGCGCAAAGTCTCTTCTGGGTTCATGCCAATGTTACATGCGAATGCAACGACTTCAAAATACAAACGCGAAACTCCATTATTTTTCAAAAGCCAAGCCTGAGCCACGTTTTGCCCACCTTTTAAACACGAAAACAGAGAATCACCGCTTTACCAAACGGAGTTTGAAGAAAGAAAAGGAAGTTAACACTACGATGAGGAAAAATGCGGTTCGAAAACTTTAGGCTTAATCTTTCAAGGGAATGATACTTGGCTAAGGTGGCTCTTCTAAAAAGGATATGCATTTGCAAAACCACTCTTTGTCGCATGAATGAAGTCAGCCCGCCATATTTGTGGAGCGCTACTCTGAACGGAGTTACAAGTCTACCACCCCATAAACATAAGCTCGTTGGGGTGGAGACAGCGGTCTCAAAGGTGAAGGTAGTTCAAGATTCTGATATACAAAGAGATAAAGGTCCTCTCTGAGTCTCTCACTTCTAGAACAAACGAACTCTCAATCTTAATTGGTCTTGCTTGTAGAATTTGCCTAAAGTCTCAAATCTAGACACATTTAATAACCTTTTTGAAAAGATAGGTGATTTTACAGCCATAATTTTTGTTTAAATGTTTCGAACAGAATGTCAAAATTAACAATTTTTCTCTCTTAGCCTAACTGCTTCACGAGATTTTTTTTGGGACATTCCCGTGAAACTCTTCGTCGAAGAATGTTTTCAAGTTACAAAAATATTTTCCTGATCGTTCAGCAGATTTCCAAATACCAAATTTTTGTTTATAACTTTTACACCGCTGAAGATGTATGCGTGATGAAGGTCGTCTTCAAAATATCCGTGAAAGTCTGCAAGGGAGTGTACATTGGAATCCAACCTTTATTTGTTCTATGAGCCATTCAGATTTTTATAGCCGAGCTCCATATCTATATCCATCTCTGTCGGGTAGAGTTCCTGTCCGCAGTTGCAGACGACCGCTTCTGCAGCTTGCAGATAATCTTGCTAGGAAAAGTCTAAATCGTGCCAGGACCTCGTGATCCCAGCGTATTTCTGTTCGCACCACGTGTTGCAACAGCGGTTGTCTGCAACCGCAGACCAGGGATTTGCTCCGTTAGAGACAGTTACTGCGCCAAATGCCTACGTCTCTCGTGCTCAACATGGGGACGAGGGCATTCCATGAAGATAAATGATTGTGGAGCTCGGCTCCACAGACGTGGGCCGTATAAAAGAGTTGGAAACCAAAAATAAGTTTTAGCTCGTTAGTGTGAGGTGCAGAGCGATCAGTCGTACATGGAACTCGTTATCAACAATTATATTTCGCCATGTCCGACCTTCTGCTAACAACATTCGACTGGAAATTTCAGGACAAAGTTTCACCAAATACTCAAATCGCAATGAATAATCAGATATAAGAAATGTGAATAAGTTAATGTCATCGATACTCTCTATTCTAGACCGCAAGTTTACATTGTTTCCTCAACCGCATTTTCACGATTGGTTACGAATTGTTACGATTCGTTACGATTTTGAGCCAAAATTTCGTAAATCGTAAATCGTTAAAAAATCGCCGAAAACGCCCGTAATTCGTAAATCGTAAATCGTAATTCGTAATTACGTACAGCCCTGGTACGCAGGCTGGTAAGTAATCGATTTGTAGGTGAGTGGGGATTCTGATGGCATCTTCTGGACGTCGTGAAAAGTGCTCCGAGCTTCTGATGACGTCATCGGGACGTCGTGAAAAGTGCTCCGGGCTTCTGATGACGTCATCGGGACGTCGTGAAAAGTGCTCTGGGCTTCCGATGATGTCATCGGGACGTCGTGAAAAGTGCTCCGAGCTTCTGATGACGTCATCGGGACGTCGTGAAAAGTGCTCCGGGCTTCTGATGACGTCCACGGGACATCGTGAGAAGTGCTCCGGGCTTCCGATGATGTCATCGGGACGTCGTGAAAAGTGCTCCGGGCTTCTGATGACGTCATCGGGACGTCGTGAAAAGTGCTCCGGGCTTCTGATGACGTCATCGGGACGCCGTGAAAAGTGCTCCGGGCTTCTGATGACGTCATCGGGACGTCGTGAAAAGTGCTCTGGGCTTCCGATGATGTCATCGGGACGTCGTGAAAAGTGCTCCGAGCTTCTGATGACGTCATCGGGACGTCGTGAAAAGTGCTCCGGGCTTCTGATGACGTCATCGGGACGTCGTGAAAAGTGCTCTGGGCTTCTGATGACGTCATCGGGACGTCGTGAAAAGTGCTCTGGGCTTCCGATGATGTCATCGGGACGTCGTGAAAAGTGCTCCGAGCTTCTGATGACGTCATCGGGACGTCGTGAAAAGTGCTCCGGGCTTCTGATGACGTCATCGGGACGTCGTGAAAAGTGCTCTGGGCTTCCGATGATGTCATCGGGACGTCGTGAAAAGTGCTCCGAGCTTCTGATGACGTCATCGGGACGTCGTGAAAAGTGCTCCGGGCTTCTGATGACGTCCACGGGACATCGTGAGAAGTGCTCCGGGCTTCTGATGATGTCATCGGGACGTCGTGAAAAGTGATCCGGGCTTCTGATGACGTCATCGGGACCTCGTAAAAAAGTGCTTCGGGCTTCTGATGACGTCATCGGGACATCGTGAAAGGTGCTCCGGGCTTCTGATGACGTCATCGGGACGTCGTGAAAAGTGCTCTGGGCTTCCGATGATGTCATCGGGACGTCGTGAAAAGTGCTCCGAGCTTCTGATGACGTCATCGGGACGTCGTGAAAAGTGCTCCGGGCTTCTGATGACGTCATCGGGACGTCATGAAAAGTACTCCGGGCTTCCGATGATGTCATCGGGACGTCGTGAAAAGTGCTCCGAGCTTCTGATGACGTCATCGGGGCGTCGTGAAAAGTGCTCCGGGCTTCTGATGACGTCATCGGGACGTCGTGAAAAGTGCTCTGGGCTTCCGATGATGTCATCGGGACGTCGTGAAAAGTGCTCCGGGCTTCTGATGACGTCATCGGGACGCCGTGAAAAGTGCTCCGGGCTTCTGATGACGTCATCGGGACGTCGTGAAAAGTGCTCCGGGCTTCTGATGACGTCCACGGGACATCGTGAGAAGTGCTCCGGGCTTCTGATGATGTCATCGGGACGTCGTGAAAAGTGCTCCGGGCTTCTGATGACGTCATCGGGACGCCGTGAAAAGTGCTTCGGGCTTCCGATGACGTCATCGGGACGCCGCGAAAAGTGCTTCGGGCTTCTGATGACGTCATAGTGACGTCGTGAAAAGTGCTTCGGGCTTCTGATGACGTCATAGTGACGTCGTGAAAAGTGCTCCGGGCTTCTGATGACGTCATCGGGACGTCGCGAAAAGTGCTCCGGGCTTCTGCTGACGTCATCGGGACGTCCTGAAAAGTGCTTCGGGCTTCTGATGACGTCATCGGGACGTCGTGAAAAGTGCTCCGAGCTTCTGATGACGTCATCGGGACGTCGTGAAAAGTGCTCTGGGCTTCCGATGATGTCATCGCGACGTCGTGAAAAGTGCTCCGAGCTTCTGATGACGTCCACGGGACATCGTGAGAAGTGCTCCGGGCTTCCGATGATGTCATCGGGACGTCGTGAAAAGTGCTCCGAGCTTCTGCTGACGTCATCGGGACGTCGCGAAAAGTGCTCCGGGCTTCTGCTGACGTCATCGGGACGTCCTGAAAAGTGCTTCGGGCTTCTGATGACGTCATCGGGACGTCCTGAAAAGTGCTTCGGGCTTCTGATGACGTCATCGGGACGTCGTGAAAAGTGCTCCGGGCTTCTGATGACGTCATCGGGACGCCGTGAAAAGTGCTTCGGGCTTCTGATGACGTCATCGGGACGTCGTGAAAAGTGCTCCGGGCTTCTGATGACGTCCACGGGACATCGTAAGAAGTGCTCCGGGCTTCTGATGATGTCATCGGGACGTCGTGAAAAGTGCTCCGGGCTTCTGATGACGTCATCGGGACGTCGTGAAAAGTGCTCCGGGCTTCTGATGACGTCATCGGGACGTCGTGAAAAGTGCTCCGGGCTTCTGATGACGTCATCGGGACATCGTGAGAAGTGCTTCGGGCTTCTGATGACGTCATCGGGACGTCGTGAAAAGTGCTCCGGGCTCCTGATGATGTCATCGGGACGCCGTGAAAAGTGCTCCGGGCTCCTGATGATGTCATCGGGACGCCGTGAAAAGTGCTTCGGGCTTCCGATGACGTCCTCGGGACATCGTGAAAAGGGCTCCGGGCTTCTGATGATGTTATCGGGACGTCGTGAAAAGTGCTCCGGGCTTCTGATGACGTCATCGGGACGCCGTGAAAAGGGCTCCGGGCTTCTGCTGACGTCATCGGGACGTCGCGAGAAGTGCTCCGGGCTTCTGCTGACGTCATCGGGACGTCCTGAAAAGTGCTTCGGGCTTCTGATCACGTCGTCGGGACGTCGTGAAAAGTGCTCCGGGCTTCTGATGACGTCATCGGGATGCCGTGAAAAGTGCTTCGGGCTTCTGATGACGTCATAGTGACGTCGTGAAAAGTGCACCGGGCTTCTGATGACGTCCACGGGACATCGTGAAAAGGGCTCCGGGCTTCTGATGACGTCATCGGGACGTCGTGAAAAGTGCTCCGGGCTTCTGCTGACGTCATCGGGACGTCGCGAAAAGTGCTCCGGGCTTCTGCTGACGTCATCGGGACGTCCTGAAAAGTGCTTCGGGCTTCTGATGACGTCATCGGGACGTCGTGAAAAGTGCTCCGGGCTTCTGATGACGTCATCGGGACGTCGTTAAAAGTGCTCCGGGCTTCTGATGACGTCATTGGGACAACGTGAAAAGTGCCTCCGGGCTTCTGATGACGTCCTCGGGACATCGTGAAAAGTGCTCCGGGTTTCTGATGACGTCATCGGAACGCCGTGAAAAGTGCTTCGGGCTTCTGCTGACGTCATCGGGACGTCGCGAAAAGTGCTCCGGGCTTCTGCTGACGTCATCGGGACGTCCTGAAAAGTGCTTCGGGCTTCTGATGACGTCATCGGGACGTCGCGAAAAGTGCTCCGGGCTTCTGCTGACGTCATCGGGACGTCCTGAAAAGTGCTTCGGGCTTCTGATGATGTCATCGGGACGTCGTGAAAAGTGCTCCGGGCTTCTGATGACGTCATCGGGACGCCGTGAAAAGTGCTTCGGGCTTCCGATGACGTCATCGGGACGTCGTGCAAAGTGCCTCGGGCTTCTGATGACGTCCTCGGGACATCGTGAAAAGGGCTCCGGGCTTCTGATGACGTCATCGGGACGTCGTGAAAAGTGCTCCGGGCTTCTGCTGACGTCATCGGGACGTCGCGAAAAGTGCTCCGGGCTTCTGATGACGTCATCGGGACGTCGTGAAAAGTGCTTCGGGTTTCTGCTGACGTCATCGGGACGTCGCGAAAAGTGATCCGGGCTTCTGATGACGTCATCGGGACGTCCTGAAAAGTGCTTCGGGCTTCTGATGACGTCATCGGGACATCGTGAAAAGTGCTTCGAGCTTCTGATGACGCCATCGGGACGTTGTGAAAAGTGCGGGACTATCCTAGACGGAAAGGGGCACTCAAGATTCAAGTTAGAAATGAAATGAAAAACCGATCTATAACGCTATCAATCGAAGTATTTCTACATAACTTCATCAACAACTATGATTGATAGCAGCATCAAGCATCTTTCATCCGGTTTTCCATTCATTTTCATGAGAAAATCGTGGGTGGCCCTCTCCCGTCTAGGATGGTCCCAAAAGTGCTCCGGGCTTCTGATGACGTCATCGGGACGTCGTGCAAAGTGCCTCGGGCTTCTGATGACGTCCTCGGGACATCGTGAAAAGGGCTCCGGGCTTCTGATGACGTCATCGGGACGTCGTGAAAAGTGCTCCGGGCTTCTGCTGACGTCATCGGGACGTCGCGAAAAGGGCTCCGGGCTTCTGCTGACGTCATCGGGACGTCGCGAAAAGTGCTCCGGGCTTCTGCTGACGTCATCGGGACGTCCTGAAAAGTGCTTCGGGCTTCTGATGACGTCATCGGGACGTCGTGAAAAGTGCTCCGGGCTTCTGATGACGTCATCGGGACGCCGTGAAAAGTGCTTCGGGCTTCTGATGACGTCATAGTGACGTCGTGAAAAGTGCACCGGGCTTCTGATGACGTCCACGGGACATCGTGAAAAGGGCTCCGGGCTTCTGATGACGTCATCGGGACGTCGTGAAAAGTGCTCCGGGCTTCTGCTGACGTCATCGGGACGTCGCGAAAAGTGCTCCGGGCTTCTGCTGACGTCATCGGGACGTCCTGAAAAGTGCTTCGGGCTTCTGATGACGTCATCGGGACGTCGTGAAAAGTGCTCCGAGCTTCTGATGACGTCATCGGGACGTCGTCAAAAGTGCTCTGGGCTTCCGATGATGTCATCGCGACGTCGTGAAAAGTGCTCCGAGCTTCTGATGACGTCCACGGGACATCGTGAGAAGTGCTCCGGGCTTCCGATGATGTCATCGGGACGCCGCGAAAAGTGCTCCGGGCTTCTGCTGACGTCATCGGGACGTCGCGAAAAGTGCTCCGGGCTTCTGCTGACGTCATCGGGACGTCCTGAAAAGTGCTTCGGGCTTCTGATGACGTCATCGGGACGTCCTGAAAAGTGCTTCGGGCTTCTGATGACGTCATCGGGACGTCGTGAAAAGTGCTCCGGGCTTCTGATGACGTCATCGGGACGCCGTGAAAAGTGCTTCGGGCTTCTGATGACGTCATCGGGACGTCGTGAAAAGTGCTCCGGGCTTCTGATGACGTCCACGGGACATCGTGAGAAGTGCTCCGGGCTTCTGATGATGTCATCGGGACGTCGTGAAAAGTGCTCCGGGCTTCCGATGACGTCATCGGGACGTCGTGAAAAGGGCTCCGGGCTTCTGATGACGTCATCGGGACGTCGTGAAAAGTGCTCCGGGCTTCTGATGACGTCATCGGGACATCGTGAGAAGTGCTTCGGGCTCCTGATGAGGTCATCGGGACGTCGTGAAAAGTGCTCCGGGCTCCTGATGATGTCATCGGGACGCCGTGAAAAGTGCTCCGGGCTCCTGATGATGTCATCGGGACGCCGTGAAAAGTGCTTCGGGCTTCCGATGACGTCCTCGGGACATCGTGAAAAGGGCTCCGGGCTTCTGATGATGTCATCGGGACGTCGTGAAAAGTGCTCCGGGCTTCTGATGACGTCATCGGGACGCCGTGAAAAGGGCTCCGGGCTTCTGCTGACGTCATCGGGACGTCGCGAAAAGTGCTCCGGGCTTCTGCTGACGTCATCGGGACGTCCTGAAAAGTGCTTCGGGCTTCTGATGACGTCATCGGGACGTCGTGAAAAGTGCTCCGGGCTTCTGATGACGTCATCGGGATGCCGTGAAAAGTGCTTCGGGCTTCTGATGACGTCATAGTGACGTCGTGAAAAGTGCACCGGGCTTCTGATGACGTCCACGGGACATCGTGAAAAGGGCTCCGGGCTTCTGATGACGTCATCGGGACGTCGTGAAAAGTGCTCCGGGCTTCTGCTGACGTCATCGGGACGTCGCGAAAAGTGCTCCGGGCTTCTGCTGACGTCATCGGGACGTCCTGAAAAGTGCTTCGGGCTTCTGATGACGTCATCGGGACGTCGTGAAAAGTGCTCCGGGCTTCTGATGACGTCATCGGGACGTCGTGAAAAGTGCTCCGGGCTTCTGATGACGTCATTGGGACAACGTGAAAAGTGCCTCGGGCTTCTGATGACGTCCTCGGGACATCGTGAAGAAGGCTCCGGGCTTCTGATGACGTCATCGGGACGTCGTGAAAAGTGCTCCGGGCTTCTGCTGACGTCATCTGGACGTCGCGAAAAGTGCTCCGGGCTCCTGCTGACGTCATCGGGACGTCCTGAAAAGTGCTTCGGGCTTCTGATGACGTCATCGGGACGTCGCGAAAAGTGCTCCGGGCTTCTGCTGACGTCATCGGGACGTCCTGAAAAGTGCTTCGGGCTTCTGATGATGTCATCGGGACGTCGTGAAAAGTGCTCCGGGCTTCTGATGACGTCATCGGGACGCCGTGAAAAGTGCTTCGGGCTTCCGATGACGTCATCGGGACGTCGTGCAAAGTGCCTCGGGCTTCTGATGACGTCCTCGGGACATCGTGAAAAGGGCTCCGGGCTTCTGATGACGTCATCGGGACGTCGTGAAAAGTGCTCCGGGCTTCTGCTGACGTCATCGGGACGTCGCGAAAAGTGCTCCGGGCTTCTGATGACGTCATCGGGACGTCGTGAAAAGTGCTTCGGGTTTCTGCTGACGTCATCGGGACGTCGCGAAAAGTGATCCGGGCTTCTGATGACGTCATCGGGACGTCCTGAAAAGTGCTTCGGGCTTCTGATGACGTCATCGGGACATCGTGAAAAGGGCTCCGGGCTTCTGATGACGTCATCGGGACGTTGTGAAAAGTGCGGGACTATCCTAGACGGAAAGGGGCACTCAAGATTCAAGTTAGAAATGAAATGAAAAACCGATCTATAACGCTATCAATCGAAGTATTTCTACATAACTTCATCAACAACTATGATTGATAGCAGCATCAAGCATCTTTCATCCGGTTTTCCATTCATTTTCATGAGAAAATCGTGGGTGCTCTCGGGCTTCTGATGACGTCATCGGGACGTCGTGAAAGTGCTCCGGGCTTCTGATGACGTCATCGGGACGTCGTGCAAAGTGCCTCGGGCTTCTGATGACGTCCTCGGGACATCGTGAAAAGGGCTCCGGGCTTCTGATGACGTCATCGGGACGGCGTGAAAAGTGCTCCGGGCTTCTGCTGACGTCATCGGGACGTCGCGAAAGGGCTCCGGGCTTCTGCTGACGTCATCGGGACGTCGCCAAAAGTGCTCCGGGCTTCTCCTGACGACATCGGGACGTCCTGAAAAGTGCTTCGGGCTTCTGATGACGTCATCGGGACGTCGTGAAAAGTGCTCCGGGCTTCTGATGACGTCATCGGGACGCCGTGAAAAGTGCTTCGGGCTTCTGATGACGTCATAGTGACGTCGGGAAAAGTGCACCGGGCGTCTGATGGCGTGCACGGGACATCGTGAAAGGGCTCCGGGCTTCTGATGACGTCATCGGGACGTCGTGAAAAGTGCTCCGGGCTTCTGCTGACGTCATCGGGACGTCGCGAAAAGTGCTCCGGGCTTCTGCTGACGTCATCGGGACGTCCTGAAAAGTGCTTCGGGCTTCTGATGACGTCATCGGGACGTCGTGAAAAGTGCTCCGGGCTTCTGATGACGTCATCGGGACGTCGTTAAAAGTGCTCCGGGCTTCTGATGACGTCATTGGGACAACGTGAAAAGTGCCTCGGGCTTCTGATGACGTCCTCGGGACATCGTGAAAAGGGCTCCGGGCTTCTGATGACGTCATCGGGACGTCGTGAAAAGTGCTCCGGGCTTCTGCTGACGTCATCGGGACGTCGCGAAAAGTGCTCCGGGCTTCTGCTGACGTCATCGGGACGTCCTGAAAAGTGCTTCGGGCTTCTGATGACGTCATCGGGACGTCGCGAAAAGGGCTCCGGGCTTCTGCTGACGTCATCGGGACGTCCTGAAAAGTGCTTCGGGCTTCTGATGACGTCATCGGGACGTCGTGAAAAGTGCTTCGGGCTTCTGATGGCGTCATCGGGACGTCGTGAAAAGTGCTCCGGGCTTCTGATGACGTCATCGGGACACCGTGAAAAGTGCTTCGGGCTTCTGATGACGTCCTCGGGACATCGTGAAAAGGGCTCCGGGCTTCTGATGACGTCATCGGGACGTCGTGAAAAGTGCTCCGGGCTTCTGCTGACGTCATCGGGACGTCGCGAAAAGGGTTCCGGGCTTCTGCTGACGTCATCGGGACGTCGCGAAAAGGGCTCCGGGCTTCTGCTGACGTCATCGGGACGTCGCGAAAAGGGCTCCGGGCTTCTGCTGACGTCATCGGGACGTCCTGAAAAGTGCTTCGGGCTTCTGATGACGTCATCGGGACGTCGTGAAAAGTGCTCCGGGCTTCTGATGACGTCATCGGGACGCCGTGAAAAGTGCTTCGGGCTTCTGATGACGTCCTCGGGACATCGTGAAAAGGGCTACGGGCTTCTGCTGACGTCATCGGGACGTCGCGAAAAGTGCTCCGGGCTTCTGCTGACGTCATCGGGACGCCGTGAAAAGTGCTTCGGGCTTCTGATGACGTCCTCGGGACATCGTGAAAAGGGCTCCGGGCTTCTGATGACGTCATCGGGGCGTCGTGAAAAGTGCTTCGGGCTTCTGATGACGTCCTCGGGACATCGTGAAAAGGGCTCCGGGCTTCTGATGACGTCATCGGGACGTCGTGAGAAGTGCTCCGGGCTTCTGCTGACGTCATCGGGACGTCGCGAAAAGGGCTCCGGGCTTCTGCTGACGTCATCGGGACGTCGCGAAAAGGGCTCCGGGCTTCTGCTGACGTCATCGGGACGTCCTGAAAAGTGCTTCGGGCTTCTGATGACGTCATCGGGACGTCGTGAAAAGTGCTTCGGGCTTCCGATGACGTCATCGGGACGTCGTGCAAAGTGCCTCGGGCTTCTGCTGACGTCATCGGGACGTCGCGAAAAGTGCTCCGGGCTTCTGCTGACGTCATCGGGACGTCGCGAAAAGGGCTCCGGGCTTCTGCTGACGTCATCGGGCCGTCGCGAAAAGGGCTCCGGGCTTCTGCTGACGTCATCGGGACGCCGTGAAAAGTGCTTCGGGCTTCCGATGACGTCATCGGGACGTCGTGCAAAGTGCCTCGGGCTTCTGCTGACGTGATCGGGACGTCGCGAAAAGTGCTCCGGGCTTCTGCTGACGTCATCGGGACGTCGCGAAAAGGGCTCCGGGCTTCTGCTGACGTCATCGGGACGTCGCGAAAAGGGCTCCGGGCTTCTGCTGACGTCATCGGGACGCCGTGAAAAGTGCTTCGGGCTTCTGATGACGTCATAGTGACGTCGTGAAAAGTGCACCGGGCTTCTGATGACGTCCACGGGACATCGTGAAAAGGGCTCCGGGCTTCTGCTGACGTCATCGGGACGTCGTGAAAAGTGCTCCGGGCTTCTGATGACGTCATCGGGACGCCGTGAAAAGTGCTTCGGGCTTCTGATGACGTCATAGTGACGTCGTGAAAAGTGCACCGGGCTTCTGATGACGTCCACGGGACATCGTGAAAAGGGCTCCGGGCTTCTGCTGACGTCATCGGGACGTCGTGAAAAGTGCTCCGGGCTTCTGCTGACGTCATCGGGACGTCGCGAAAAGTGCTCCGGGCTTCTGCTGACGTCATCGGGACGTCCTGAAAAGTGCTCCGGGCTTCTGATGACGTCATCGGGACGTCGTGAAAAGTACTCCGGGCTTCTGCTGACGTCATCGGGACGTCGCGAAAAGTGCTCCGGGCTTCTGCTGACGTCATCGGGACGTCCTGAAAAGTGCTTCGGGCTTCTGATGACGTCATCGGGACGTCGCGAAAAGTGCTCCGGGCTTCTGCTGACGTCATCGGGACGTCCTGAAAAGTGCTTCGGGCTTCTGATGATGTCATCGGGACATCGTGAAAAGTGCTC
The DNA here is from genome assembly GCA_029168955.1 of Aplectana chamaeleonis. Lineage (NCBI taxonomy): Eukaryota > Metazoa > Nematoda > Chromadorea > Rhabditida > Cosmocercidae > Aplectana > Aplectana chamaeleonis. The sequence goes on along the minus strand of JAPDOI010000799.1, from coordinate 236,543 downwards.
CGGGCTTCTGATGACGTCATCGGGACGCCGTGAAAAGTGCTTCGGGCTTCTGATAACGTCATCGGGACGTCGTGAAAAGTGCTCCGGGCTTCTGATGACGTCCTCGGGACATCGTGAAAAGGGCTCCGGGCTTCTGATGACGTCATCGGGACGTCGTGAAAAGTGCTCCGTGCTTCTGCTGACGTCATCGGGACGTCGCGAAAAGTGCTCCGGGCTTCTGATGACGTCATCGGGACGTCGTGAAAAGTGCTTCGGGTTTCTGCTGACGTCATCGGGACGTCGCGAAAAGTGCTCCGGGCTTCTGATGACGTCATCGGGACGTCCTGAAAAGTGCTTCGGGCTTCTGATGACGTCATCGGGACATCGTGAAAAGTGCTTCGAGCTTCTGATGACGCCATCGGGACGTTGTGAAAAGTGCGGGACTATCCTAGACGGGGAGGGGCACTCAAGATTCAAGTTAGAAATGAAATGAAAAACCGATCTATAACGCTATCAATCGAAGTATTTCTACAGAACTTCATCAACAACAATGATTGATAGCAGCATCAAGCATCTTTTATCAGGTTTTCCATTCATTATCAAGAGAGAATCGTGGGTGGCCCCCTCCCGTCTAGGATGGTCCCGAAAGTGCTTCGGGCTTCTGATGACGTCATCGGGACATCGTGAAAAGTGCTTCGGGCTTCTGATGACGTCATCGGGACATCGTGAAAAGCGCTTCGGGCTTCTGATGACGTCATCGGGACATCGTGAAAAGTGCTCCGGGCTTCTGATGACGTCATCGGGACATCGTGAAAAGTGCTTAGAGCTTCTGATGACGCCATCGGGACGTTGTGAAAAGTGCGGGACTATCCTAGACGGGGAGGGGCACTCAAGATTCAAGTTAGAAATGAAATGAAAAACCGATCTGTAACGCTATCAATCGGAGTATTTCTACATAACTTCATCAACAACAATGATTGATAGCAGCATCAAGCATCTTTCATCCGGTTTTCCATTCATTTTCATGAGAAAATCGTGGGTGGCCCTCTCCCGTCTAGGATGGTCCCAAAAGTGCTTCGGGCTTCTGATGACGTCATCGGGACGTCGTGAAAAGTGCTCCGGGCTTCTGATGACGTCCTCGGGACATCGTGAAAAGGGCTCCGGGCTTCTGATGACGTCATCGGGACGTCCTGAAAAGTGCTTCGGGCTTCTGATAACGTCATCGGGACGTCGTGAAAAGTGCTTCGGGCTTCTGATGACGTCATCGGGACATCGTGAAAAGTGCTTCGAGCTTCTGATGACGCCATCGGGACGTTGTGAAAAGTGCGGGACTATCCTAGACGGGGAGGGGCACTCAAGATTCAAGTTAGAAATGAAATGAAAAACCGATCTGTAACGCTATCAATCGAAGTATTTCTACATAACTTCATCAACAACAATGATTGATAGCAGCATCAAGCATCTTTCATCCGGTTTTCCATTCATTTTCATGAGAAAATCGTGGGTGGCCCTCTCCCGTCTAGGATGGTCCCAAAAGTGCTTCGGGCTTCTGATGACGTCCTCGGGACATCGTGAAAAGGGCTCCGGGCTTCTGATGACGTCATCGGGACGTCGTGAAAAGTGCTCCGGGCTTCTGCTGACGTCATCGGGACGTCGCGAAAAGTGCTCCGGGCTTCTGATGACGTCATCGGGACGCCGTGAAAAGTGCTTCGGGCTTCTGATGACGTCATCGGGACGTCCTGAAAAGTGCTTCGGGCTTCTGATGACGTCATCGGGACATCGTGAAAGGTGCTCCGGGCTTCTGATGACGTCATCAGGACATCGTGATAAGTGCTCCGGGCTTCTGATGACGTCATCGGGACGCCGTGAAAAGTGCTTCGGGCTTCTGATGACGTCATCGGGACGTCCTGAAAAGTGCTTCGGGCTTCTGATGACGTCATCGGGACATCGTGAAAAGTGCTTCGAGCTTCTGATGACGCCATCGGGACGTTGTGAAAAGTGCGGGACTATCCTAGACGGGGAGGGGCACTCATGATTCAAGTCAGAAATGAAATGAACCAGCGATCTATAACGCTATCAGTCGAAGTATTTCTACAGAACTTCATCAACAACAATGATTGATAGCAGCATCAAGCATCTTTTATCAGGTTTTCCATTCATTTTCAAGAGAAAATCGTGGGTGGCCCCCTCCCGTCTAGGATGGTCCCGAAAGTGCTTCGGGCTTCTGACGGCGTCATGGGGACGTCGTGAAAAGTGCTCCGGGCTTCTGATGACGTCATCGGGACATCGTGAAAAGTGCTCCGGGCTTCTGATGACGTCATCGGGACATCGTGAAAAGTGCTCCGGGCTTCTGATGACGTCCTCGGGACATCGTGAAAAGTGCTCCGAGCTTCTGATGACGTCATCGGGACGTCGTGAAAAGTGCTCCGGGCTTCTGATGACGTCCTCGGGACATCGTGAAAAGGGCTCCGGGCTTCTGATGGCGTCATCGGGACGTCGTGAAAAGTGCTCCGGGCTTCTGCTGACGTCATCGGTATGTCGCGAAAAGTGCTCCGGGCTTCTGCTGACGTCATCGGGACGTCCTGAAAAGTGCTTCGGGCTTCTGATGACGTCATCGGGACGTCGAGAAAAGTGCTCCGGGCTTCTGATGACGTCATCGGGACGCCGTGAAAAGTGCTTCGGGCTTCTGATGACGTCATCGGGACGTCCTGAAAAGTGCTTCGGGCTTCTGATGACGTCATCGGGACATCGTGAAAGGTGCTCCGGGCTTCTGATGACGTCATCAGGACATCGTGAAAAGTGCTCCGGGCTTCTGATGACGTCATCGGGACGCCGTGAAAAGTGCTTCGGGCTTCTGATGACGTCATCGGGACGTCCTGAAAAGTGCTTCGGGCTTCTGATGACGTCATCGGGACATCGTGAAAGGTGCTACGGGCTTCTGATGACGTCATCAGGACATCGTGAAAAGTGCTCCGGGCTTCTGATGACGTCATCGGGACGTCCTGAAAAGTGCTTCGGGCTTCTGATGACGTCATCGGGACATCGTGAAAGGTGCTCCGGGCTTCTGATGACGTCATCGGGACGTCCTGAAAAGTGCTCCGGGCTTCTGATGACGTCATCGGGACGTCGTGAAAAGTGCTCTGGGCTTCTGATGACGTCATCGGGACGTCGTGAAAAGTGCTTCGGGCTTCTGATGACGTCATCGGGACGTCGTGAAAAGTGCTTCGGACTTCTGATGACGTCATTGGGACATCGTGAAAAGTGCTCCGGGCTTCTGATGACGTCCTCGGGACATCGTGAAAACTGCTCCGAGCTTCTGATGACGTCATCGGGACGTCGTGAAAAGTGCTCCGGGCTTCTGATGACGTCCTCGGGACATCGTGAAAAGGGCTCCGGGCTTCTGATGACGTCATCGGGACCAGGGGTGTGCGTTTTTCGTTTTTCGATTTTTCGGCTTTTTCGTTTTTCGCTCTTTTTAGCGAAAAAATCAATATCGAAAAAAAACGAAAAAGTTCAAATTTTGTTCGGTTTTTTTCGGTCTAAGTTTTGCGGCTCTGATGCGAGTTGCAGTCGATCCTTCGCTGAATACAGACGTCTGCAGCAAGTTTACTTTCGTCTTCCATTTCATTTCACAATCATTTCGCGCAAAAACAAATGTATGGTCTGGCCCTTGCCCAACGGTTTCTTCTACTACATACGTCACTTTCGATGAAAAATTTGATTGATAGGGTCAAAATTTCTTGGATTTCCTGTTTTAAATCAGACTTAAACGACTACGGCGCATCTTTTGAGCATGGTCATAATTTCCAGCAATATTCCTCCGAAGAACGAAAATATGAAATTCGACAGGTGGAAACATCACCAATCTAATAACGCTAATCGATTCCGCATATCCGATAACCTGCATTGGCACTTTAAAGGCAGCGTTTACGATAATCACTCTCGGTGGCTTTTCAACGTAAAATGATAGGCGAGAAGAATTCTATGCTCTCAGTGTTCAAAAAGAGGTTTAAAAAGAACTAGCAATGGAATGGATGCAAACAAGCGTTCTGAGGTCACCGAAACGCTTCATGCCCCCTTTCTGCCCTTTCCACGTGAAGAAATGAGCACTTGAGGTCGGGATAACATGAAACAATCAAGTCAGAGCAGTACTGGTAGGCGAGCTAAACCGCTTGCATTGATAGGTATCATCCTTCATCGCAGTTAATTCCTTCACGCTCAAAAGTCAACGTAAGCAAAGGTAGCACAAAAACACTCTTTTAGCAGAAAAACACGATTTTCGCGCTCTCATCGAGCATGCCTTGCTATATACCAGACATTTCGTTAGCGGTGGAGATATAAGAAGTGGAATCTATCGTGAACACTGCCTTCAAGGTCAGTAAAATTCGTTTTTATCGGAGATGTTTGTGCAAAAGACGTCGAGAATTGTTCTTTGGAGACTCATAATTATCGAACGGATTTTCCGAAATTCTGAGAGCAACCAAATTTTTTTGCACCCTCCATCGATCCATAACAAAACAACTGCGAAAAAAAAACCTTCCTGGGCGAGCGGCATCATGCATTGTTGGATTATCCAGCGTTAGTAATTGAACTAAACCTCTGTGTAGACACCACGACTCAATGCGTTTGGTTACGTCGCGGTCATTACCGACCCATAAGCCTAGTGCTTACTTCCCGCGATAAGCGAAACGACATAGTGTCTGTCATACATATCGACCGAAAATCGATATGGATGATATGCACTGTCGCTGTCGCGCGTCGCGGGAAGTATGCACTAGGACATAGCGCCGAGAGACTGAGCTGCTGGTCAGTGCTGACCACGACGCGACCGCTCACACTGAAATTCAACACGACAGCGCAAGAAATTGACGCAAGAGTGTGCTATGCATCAGGAACTTTCGATTTCGTTTTTGTACAACTTCTGTTCTGTTTAGATCTATGACTTGCCCACGATTTTCAACTTCAGCGAATTCGGTTTTTTTTTCATAATTTTAGGGACCACCGTCAAGCCCACAGTTTTGATCAAAAACGCTTAAAAACGCGGACATGAAATCTCAGAGAACTACCGCAGTTTTGAACAAAAAGTTCACAATAAGATTTTCAGAAGGTGTTCAGCGCTACAATTTTGTTAGGATTCGTCACTGCAACAAGGGTAAAATTCCTAACATTAATACGTTGGTTGTGTACGCCTTTGCTTCACTGAGAAAACATAAATCTGTCATCATTTGAAGCACTTAGATTACGTTGCCTTGTTTTTCCATTCAAAAATACGTAATTACAAAAAGAAGACGTTTTGAAAGGCAGAAAAATTTTCGGTTTTTTTTTCGGAATTTTTCGAATTGAAAACCGAAAATTTTTCGTTTTTCGGTTTTTTCGGTTTCAAAGTTTTTCGCACATGCCTGATCGGGACGTCGTGAAAAGTGCTCCGGGCTTCTGCTGACGTCATCGGGACGTCCTGAAAAGTGCTTCGGGCTTCTGATGACGTCATCGGGACGTCGAGAAAAGTGCTCCGGGCTTCTGATGACGTCATCGGGACGTCGTGAAAAGTGCTTCGGGCTTCTGATGACGTCATCGGGACGTCCTGAAAAGTGCTTCGGGCTTCTGATGACGTCATCGGGACATCGTGAAAGGTGCTCCGGGCTTCTGATGACGTCATCGGGACGTCGTGAAAAGTGCTTTGAGCTTCTGATGACATCATCGGGACGTCGTGGCAACCCGGATAGTTTACAGGTGTTCGGAAGAAAGAGGAGGAGCCCAGACTCGATGCTAGCCATCCGAGAAATTGTGCAGGATACCCCAAAGAATGAGCAAGAGTCTTGAGCTTTGCGCTAGTTGTCTGAGATAGTGTGTTGGATGCATCGGAGTTTGCGCAGGAGTCTGAGAACACCTTACAAAACTTTTGTAAAAGTGTAAGGATGACAAGCATAGCGTGCAGAAAACTTGAGATGTTATGTAGTTAATAAAGGCCGGGCTGCTTTTCAGTTTCGTAACGCTCTGAGGCCATTCACACAACACCATTTTGAGTGTTCCCTCATTCTTCTTCATCAGCCTACTGATTTTTGCTGCAATAAATGGTACTTGCTTATCAGCATCCAAATTCAAAAACAAATTGTTAATACTATCTCCATTCGCAGCTCAGCAGAGCTTTTTCATATCAGATTCATGGAATCGAAGCGGCTGTTCTGCGAAGGAATAGGGCGGCGGAAACGAAATAATGAGTACGGAAAACCGCTTCGTTCCACTGATGTGAAAGTGCCCAGGTGAAATGGAAGGTACTTTCTAACTGCGCAGGTTTTCAGTTAGTTTCATTCTGGCTACGTCTGAGCGACCAACTATCACCGGGGTCTGAGGCCCCTGTCAGAGTTTGTTGAGAAAATCTTCGTGCCCAACCCGTTCGATACGTATGGAAAACATGGAGGTTGCAAATAACATCCGATGTAGCCAGCTGTAGCTGACGCGATCAACATGAATGAATTATGTGGAACGATATCATGGATATCATTCATTCCTTAGCTAATATCATGTGAACATCGGTCTCGTCAGCCACATCGGGTGATTTTTCTGATATAGTTTTATAACAGTTTGGGTCACTGATTCTTGTTACCACAGAAAGAGGACTGATCTAGTGTGGAGAGGAAGAGGTCTTTGTTCAAAATTCCTGCATTGGATATTACTGCGTATTATCAAGTAAAAGTGAACAATTCTGTAAAAAAGGGGCATCCCAAGCAAAAGTGGTTTGGTTCTCGTTACAAACGTTTCAACAAAAAGGGAACAATAGGAAAGTGGAATGAGGAGAGTGTACAAAAACGAACAATATCCTCTAAAAACTCTATTCTTTGTCGAAATTCTAAACAGCGAAAACAAACCGTTTTGGTACTTTACGAGGAAGAATTGACTGGTTCCTCAAAACAATTTGACATCATCTCCTCTTTTAATGATAGCTATTAGGTACACATGCATTTATACATATTTTATCGGCACTCAAATAATCAAAGTCCTTTATGGAGCCAAAAGCGCTTCCTCATAGAGAACCGCAACGGTTTGTTTCCGCTGTTCAGAAGTTTCGACAAAGAAAAAAGTTTTTAGAGGATATTGTTCATTTTTTGTACACTCTCCTCATTCCACTTTCCTATTGTTCCCTTTTTGTTGAAACGTTTGTAACGAGAACCAAACCACTTTTGCTTGGGAGACCTCTTTTCTACAGAATTATGCTATAGCATCACACGGCAATCTATCACTAGAATAAGCCTAGGGAGAGAAAACTGCCGAGATTTTCCGAGTGACTTCTTATTTATAAACGCTGCGTCATAAAATCTAGATGAGTCACTTCAATCCCACAACGATGCGCAATTATAGGTCCTTGAACGGTGAGCGAGAGAACAGAAAGGGAGAATTCGTCCAGCGAAAAGCGGCGTACACTATGGCAAATGCCGCCGTAAAGAGAAAGAACAACAATGGCAGGCATGACGATGCTTCACCCCGCGTTACACCAGTTCTCGACTGGATTTGGTCTCTTACCAAGACACCAGCCACAGCTGGCCGCCCATGTCCTTTCGTGTCAAACCATCATGATGCGCGCTATCGCCCTCATCGTTGCCCTTCTCTCAGGTTAGTGTACAGGTCATTTACAATTACATAAATAATGATTTCTTAGTTGTCCCATTGTTTTATTTTGGTAATTTAAGCGAGCTCTGTCATGCTTCAGAGCAAGATTGGGCTCTATCCTAAGGGGGGGGGGGGGCACTTAAGTAAATTCAGAAATAAAATGAACCACACCTGATAGAAGATGCTCGATACTGCTACCAGTCATTGTTGTTGATCGAATTCTATAGAAATACTTGGATTGATAGCGTTATCTACTGTGGGTTCATTTCATTTTTGACTTTTACTTGAGTGCCCCCCCCCCTTAAGGCTCATTCATATGTAACTGGTCGCTTCGACTTGAAGTCGAAGCGACCAACAAAACTGCCGCGATTTGAAATCGCTGGACGAAGCGATTTCGTCCACTGATTTTGAGTCGCTCGGGCGGCCGCAGTTTCGCGAAAAAATACGGACAATTGCGGACAACGCCGCAGAAATTTTAAAAAAACATTTTTTCTCGGTTTTGCTGATTCCTCATTTTTCGTAACTTCGGTGCTTTATTCTTCTAAATAAATTAGTCTTGCATAGTTCTCCAACAAAAACATGGCTTCAAAAGACGACGTGATGCAATTGGCTTGCGCAGCAACATGAAACTTCAATTAACGATAGTAATAGCCGAAAGCTCTGCATGAAATGTGATTTCTCGGTAGCCTTATTGAACTTTCTCATCTCTATAATCCTAAATGTATGATAAATACTCGTTTTTTTTCCCTTTCACAGGCCGTATTTTATGCGAGTGAACTATGACGTCTGCAATTTTGCGCCACATACGCAAGGTTGTGACGGAAGATTGCGGACTAGTCGCTTCGACTAGACGAATCGCCTTCATCATGGAAGCGACGCGACTAGTGGAAGCGACCTAACAAAATCGAGCAGGTCGCTTCGACTAGCTATGAAATACCCTAGTCGCTCGGCGATCATGACTGAAAGTGCAAACTGTTCCAACCCGTCGCGACTCAGTGCAAGATCTGTTGCCGCGACGGGTTTTGTACCTGTTGGCAGTGCCGCGACTAGTCGAAGCGACCTGCTATGAATGAGCTTTTAGGCCCCGGTCAGAGTTGGTGCTATTTGCATCTGTAACCCACCGACTCCCCCCAGCACCCCCCCAACACCCCCCAACACCCACCCGGTCGATACGTATGATTAAAATCAAGGAGAGTGCTTGAGAAAATCACTCGGTGTATCCAACTAGATATGACGATGATTACGTGGCCAAGAGAATTGCACCTGTTCAGAGAAATAGTGAAGGAGAGTATAGTGAAGAAACGGAGGTAGCAGTGTGGACAGCTTTATAGTGATACGCAATGTTTTATCATCGACCCGCCCACCCGGTGATTTTCTCATCCGCCGTCATCCACGTATAGCATGGATATCGACCGCGTCGGATACACCGAGTGATTTTCTCAACCTCACTCCATTATTTTAATTATACGTATCGCCCGGGCTGGTGTCGGCTGGTGTTGGGGGGTGTTGGAGGGATACACCGGGTGATTTTTGCATCATATTTCCAATGCTTTCTGTGTGTATCGACCGGGCTGGACACGTCGGCTCATCCAACTATGACCGGGGCCTTAGGATAGAGCCCAAGATTGAAACGCATTTCAGTTTTCTTTCACTCTGCATTACCGCTCGTAGGATTTGTTCAGAATGCGGGCGAGAACGCGTTTTTACCTTCTTAGCGTCCCTTTTTGATAACTACCTTCAAAATATTTTTTTGTATGTTGAAAATTATTCTTTATTTTTCAGGTGAGAAGGGCTTTTCAACAAAAATGATTGCTAGACTTTGAGTTTGAACAAGGAAAGTTTGGGGTGAAGCTTTTAGTGACGAGGCCCAGTATACGCAGCAGCCATCATCGAGGTGAACATTAGAGTATGTCAACGAATATTCCAAAAACGAATATTCGGCCGAATAAACGGATAATCGAATATTCGAAAAATTTGATCATTCAAAAAAGTCAATTTTTCGAATGATTCGTTTATTCGAATAATCGGAAAAACAATTTTTCGAATTATTCGTTTATTCGAATATTCGGAGAAGTCAATTTTCCGAATAATTCGTTTATTCGAAAACCTGCAAATCCCCATTTTTTGCGGTCCAGAGGTGAACTGTCTCCAACCAAACTGGGTGCTATCTTAGCGGTGGGGGGCCACTATGGCTGGATGCACTTGGCACCGCCCATATTACCGTGCCGCACTAAATTTGAGCATCACCCAGGGTTTCCCTCCTCTGCCAAAATCAGGATTGCAGCACGGAGAAATGGGCGTGGCCAGGTGCGGTACAACAGTGCAGCCCCCCGCTTTGATAGCACCCCCCAAACTGATAAGAAATTCGGATATTGTTGGTAGATATTTTAGAAAATTCTGAGACGTTGATCGTATCGTTTGGCAACTACTCATAGACAGTGATAAATGTTGGTTTGAATGCTCTTATGATATAATGTGCAATGTATTTTTCGTGGAAGTACATTGGCATATACCATACAAAAAAAGTCAAGAAAGTTGGAAGTGCCGCAAACGGGGGTTTGACTATGCGTACTCAGTCCGTACTTCTTATTTGAATACTCGTGATGTTGGCCGGATATTCGAATTATTCGTATTCGAATCATTCGATTATTCGGAAAAGTGAATTTTTCGAATAATTCGTTTATTTCAATGTTCGTGGAAGTCAATTTTTCGAATAATTCGTTTATTCGAATTCCCGAAAGAGTGATTTTTTCGAATTATTCGCTTATTCGAATATTCGAAAAATTTTATTTGTTTGACATACTCTAGTAAACATGCTGATGTCGACTGATTGTAGCCCTTTGATATCTTATCCTTCCCCCTTATATGTTCACTTCGATGGATTGATGCTGTGTAAACTGGGCTTCGTGCGCTCGTGAAGTCAACTTTAGGGTCGTTTAGGACCAATTGAGACACTCTCAAAGCCATTTTTTCGATGTATTGTTGATCTGCCCATGTGTAACGAAACATATTCTAATAAAGTGTCTTTCTGGGGGCGTTTTCAAATCTAAGTTTATGGGTGCTAAGAAGAGCTTCGAGTCGGGTCATAGAAAGGGTTTTTTTTCAATTGGCTGAAAAGATGAGGGCGTCAAGCATTTTGTTAGAGCGTTCGAATTGCTGGGAAAAATAGTTTCCAGCTCGACTCAAAACGCTCATCTGTTGGTTATTCGTTTTCCTGAATTGGGGGTTATTTAGAGCTTTAAACACGAGGGCCGTGTTGATATGCGTCTCCACGGGTCCAGGTTCTATTGATGAGAATGATTATCAACCAGTTGTTAGGAGCAGTTCGCATGCTCTCCAGGGATTCCACTGAATTGTCAACGTAGCGCTTCCAGCGAATTCAGCTTCTTACTACTATTTTTTTACACACTCCTAAACTTTAACAAGTACCCCATGCATAGTAAGACCGGAACACTCCTTGTGTACGGAAAACTCGGGAACAAAATTCGGGCCTTATAGGCGCGAAAAAAGCTCTTTTTCTCCGAAATGTTATCATGTGGGTGAGCCTACGTAGAGGAAAATTTCAGAAAACCGCTCCAAATTCTCAATTTCTGAAGGAGAAACTCCTCAAAAAATCTCATGGGAGCATGCACATTTTTGCGACCCTACGTACGTTATGCTTGGGTTGTGGCGGAGTGAGTTTCTATTGTCGGATATTGTTTTCAGCTTTGCATTTCCTGCAGGTAAACTTCTGTCTTTTTTCTCCATTGCGTCCTTCATTGCATTCAAAAAATTTTCAATGCATCAAAGGCAGTGTTCACGATAATCATCCTCGGTGACTTTCCACAGTGAACTGATTGGCGAAAAAGATCCTAGGCTCCCTGTGCCGAAAGAACGGTAGAAAACGAATCAGAAGTGGCAAAATAGCGGCTGCAAACAAGCCCCTCGATGTGGACAAACGAACACTCAGATTACAGGAATGATCAAGTCAAGGAAGGACTGATAAGTGAGCTGATCGCTTCATTGCACTGATAGGTATCATCCTTCTAGCGGTCAATTCCCCACGCTCAAAAATCAACGTTAACAATGGAAGGCCTCTCTAGGCTCAAAAACGCGGCCTTCGTGTTCCTCTTGAGCATGCCTCGCTATAAAAGGCACCAGACCTTCCGTAAACCGTGGAGATATCGGAAGTGAAATTTATCGTAAACACTGTCTTCAGAGAGCAAAATGGGTAGCACTGTACCCATTTTTGGTCCGAGCAGCAAATTTGAAATAAAATTAAGTTTCTGGAATCTTTCGCAATCTTTTGTTAGGTGAAAACGGCATAGACGGCATGACGTCATTTTTCCATTTATACAGTGATGATAAAGTTGAGAAAAATCGCAAACAGCGTCCTTCTAGAGGGGATCAAGACAGCCTTCTCCCTCGTTGGGCAGAAAGCAACTGACCGTTAAGGCACATCAGTCCAAGCTTATAGGCGGAATCTGACATTTTCATATAATTGTGAAGCACATAGACCCACCCTAAATAGCATCTGTGAAGTGCCGAGCTCTCAATTCTTCTGAATAAGCGAGAAACAGGACGAAGCCACACTGGGTCGTCTACATCAGGGGCCGAATGCATCACCGCGCTGTTTTGGGGCAGGGGCAGTGCAGTCGGTATCTGACCATCGCAGTGCGAGGGCAGTAGATCACCCAATCAATCGTGCCCCAGCAGTGTTCTTTGCTGCTCTAGCTGGGGACAGGGGCTCTCTACACACGTGGGGAGGAGTTGTCCCGTTTTTCAGTTCGACACGTCACGCCACTCAATGCAAGCGAAGTGGTCCCGAGTGGAATTAGAGTCGTAAAGGGCCAGACATCACCTCCCTCGGTATGTAGAGAGACCCTGTCCCCTCTAGCTGCCTCAGCCTCCTAGCTGGGGCACCAGGTACACGATTGATTTTGTGATTTACGGACATCGTCAAAGGCGCAGACTGCCCTGCCCCTGTCCGACCCGGCCTGTTGATGCTTTCACCCCCAGGAAGCCACTATGGCACGCCCCTTTCAAGATCTTTCGAGGTCAACAGTGGCGAGATGGGCTATGATTTCCGATCAATAGCCCCGTTCTTCCCTTCATTCTCAACCTCTCTCTTTAATTAGGTCGGCTCGCATACATCGGTGGCAAATGACGGAAGTTACAAGCCTCGGGCAACTCGTCCACCGAGCTTTCGCAGCTCAATTTTTGAAGGGCCAAAATCGGTTTCTAGGAGGCCTTGTACGATACCAGAGACATAATTGAAATCAGTGTGGGACCTTTTTCAAGATAGACAGAAAAACGGAAATACTGAACATCCCGAGGTTATACTGTGTCTCTATTAGGGAAATTTGTATTCCAGTGTAATCTTAAGTTGCATCGTAAACATTTCTCCAACACTGCCGTTTGTCTTGTTTCTCCAACGTCGATTTTTCATTTTGTAGTTGAATCCTAATTCAAAGGCAGTGTTCGCGATAAAAAAAATGTTCTCAGTTTTCTCAAAGAATCCTAAGCTTTCAGCTTTTTTTAACTCAGAAGTGAATAAAGAACGGTGAAAAACGGATCGGATGTGGGCCAAAATCGTGTCCTGCAGTCCACCAACTGCGGCAGCCTGCCCACAGACTAGTACTTCTCTTGAGAGCATTAGGCACATAAACAACCGGTTATCAGAAGAATTCGCTTTGAATTGTGATAGTCGATTAGGATTATCACGTTTATTATATTGAAAAGTTCACTCCGAATCGGTCAATTCTTCCGATGTTAGAAATGAAACGTCACTAAAGCGATTCGGGATAGGGGCTCTCTACACACCGAGGGAAGAGTTGCCTCGCTTTCTGCGGCTCTGATTCCTTTCGGGAACACTTCTCCTAAATCGGGTGGCGTGACTTGTCAAATTACAAAAACGGGACAACTCCTACCTCCGTGTGTAGAGAGCCCCTAACCCAAGCGATCCTGTTTTGCAGGAGAGAAGCGGTTTCCGGTCATTTTTTGCTGCTCCTTCTGGCACGATTGTCTCAGTAGGACCCTGACTTCACATATTCGACGGAAAACTCGCCATACATGATTTAACGCGAACACTGCCTTTAAAGACATCGCTCGCTCGAAAAATCATATACTATTTTTTTATGTTTTTGCTTAGCTTGGCCTCTCGAGTGAACGAAAATGTGAATAGAGCTTCTGGAAAACTTTCATTTGTAAATAAAAACCAGGCTGAGCACACTGTTGAAATCGATTTGAATTTCGCGCCAAAATCGTTTCTGAAGTTTTTCTGAATTCGCAGTCTTCGTTTCTGTCATTTTTGAAGTTTTACTACATGTGGACTTCGTACCATAAATGTTTTCCATGTTGTTTGACGATCGCATCAACATTCAATGAAGAAGTGCTAGATGATCGACCGTACAGCACTTTTCAGGTGGACATAACTTTCAAGCTGCGTGCGCATTTTCAGATTCTTAAAGGCAGTGTTCCCGATAATCTTCAGTTTTGAGGTTAACCGCTAAACTGATTGTTTGGCCCCCGAGTAGAACCGAAATGATGAAGAAACCGAGAAAAACGCATCAGAAGGGCACGAAATCCTTCACTCTCACCCCGCTTCTTTTACTATCAGTGGAACTGATCGTTGTGACAGCGAAATCTTTTGTGAACATGTCCTTTGCAACCCTCTATTTTTTATTGCTCCTTTCTTTCCTTCGGACCCTTACTAATACTATTTTGCCCAAAACATTGTTCCTTTTTCGATTAGTTCCGTTTTTCACCGGTGACAATCACCGTGAACATTAGAGTGAGGACTTTTTGAAAAGAGACCGAACGAACGAATTTCGAATAAATTCGTTCATTTTTTATTTCGAACGAACGAATTTCAAATAGATTCGTTCATTTTTTATTCCAAACGAACGAATTTCGAATAAATTCGTTCATTTTTTATTCCGAACGAACGAATTTGGAGTAAATTCGTTCATTTTTTATTTCGAACAAACGAACTTCGAATAAATTCGTTAATTTTTTATTCCGAACGAACAAATTTCGAATAAATTCGTTCATTTTTTATTTCGAACGAACGAATTGCGAATAAATTCGTTCATTTTTTATTTCGAACGAACGAATTTCGAATAAATTCGTTCATTTTTCATTCCGAACGAACAAATTTCGAATAAATTTGTTCACTTTTTATTTCGAACGAACGAATTTCGAATAAATTCGTTCATTTTTCATTCCGAACGAACAAATTTCGAATAAATTTGTTCACTTTTTATTTCGAACGAACGAATTTCGAATAAATTCGTTCATTTTTTATTCGAACGAGCGAATTTCGAATAAATTCGTTCATTTTTTATTCGAACGAACGAATTTCGAATAAATTCGTTCATTTTTTTATTCCGAACGAACGAATTTCGAATAAATTCGTTCATTTTATTCGAACGAACGAATTTCGAATAAATTCGTTCATTTTTTATTCGAACGAACGAATTTCGAATAAATTCGTTCATTTTATTCCGAACGAACGAATTTCGAATAAATTCGTTCATTTTTTATTCCGAACGAACGAATTTCGAATGAATTCGTTCATTTTTATTCGAACGAACGAATTTCGAATAAATTCGTTCATTTTTATTCGAACGAACGAATTTCGAATAAATTCGTTCATTTTTATTCGAACGAACGAATTTCGAATAAATTCGTTCATTTTTTATTTCGAACGAACGAATTTCGAATAAATTCGTTCATTTTTTATTCCGAACGAACGAATTTCGAATAAATTCGTTCATTTTTTATTCCGAACGAACGAATTTCGAATAAATTCGTTCATTTTTTATTTCGAACGAACGAATTTCGAATAAATTCGTTCATTTTTTATTCCGAACGAACGAATTTCGAATGAATTCGTTCATTTTTTGATCCGAACGAACGAATTTCGAATAAATTCGTTTATTTTTTATTTCGAACGAACGAATTTCGAATAAATTGGTTCATTCTTTATTCCGAACGAGCGAATTTCGAATAAATTCGTTCATTTTTTATTTCGAACGAACGAATTTCGAATAAATTCGTTCATTTTTTATTTCGAACGAACGAATTTTGAATAAATTCGTTCGATTTTTATTGCTAACGAACGAATTTTGAATAAATTCGTTCATTTTTTATTTCGAACGAACGAATTTCGAATAAATTCGTTCATTTTTTATTCCGAACGAACGAATTTCGAATAAATTCGTTCATTTTTTATTCCGAACGAGCGAATTTCGAATAAATTCGTTCATTTTTTATTCCGAACGAGCGAATTTCGAATAAATTCGTTCATTTTTTATTCCGAACGAACGAATTTCGAATAAATTCGTTCATTTTTTATTCCGAACGAACGAATTTCGAATAAATTCGTTCATTTTTTATTCGGAACGAACGAATTTCCTGTAAATTCGTTCATTTTTTATTCCGAACGAACGAATTTCGAATAAATTCGTTCGTTTTTTTTCCGAACGAGCAAATTTCAAATAAATTGGTTCACTTTTTATTCCGAACGAACGAATTTCCAGTAAATTCGTTCATTTTTTATTTCGAACGAACGAATTTCGAATAAATTCGTTCATTTTTTATTCCGAACGAACGAATTTCGAATAAATTCGTTCATTTTTTATTTCGAACGAACGAATTTCGAATAAATTCGTTCATTTTATTCCGAACGAACGAATTTCGAATAAATTCGTTCATTTTTTATTCGAACGAACGAATTTCGATTAAATTCGTTCATTTTTTTGTTCCGACCGAACCAATTTCCTGTAAATTCGTTCATTTTTTATTCCGAACGAACAAATTCCGAATGAATTCGGTCATTTTTTTATTCCGAACGAACGAATGCCGAATAAATTCGTTCATTTTTTATTTCGAACGAACGAATTTCGAATAAATTCGTTCATTTTTTTATTCCGAACGAACGAATTTCGAATAAATTCGTTCATTTTTTATTCCGAACGAACGAATTTCGAATAAATTCGTTCATTTTTTATTCGAACGAACGAATTTCGAATAAATTTGTTCATTTTTTATTCCGAACGAACGAATTTCGAATAAATTCGTTCATTTTTATTCCGAACGAACGAATTTCGAATAAATTCGTTCATTTTTTATTTCGAACGAACGAATTTCGAATAAATTCGTTCATTTTTATTCCGAACGAACGAATTTCGAATAAATTCGTTGATTTTTATTTCGAACGAACGAATTTCGAATAAATTCGTTCATTTTTTATTCCGAACGAACGAATTTCGAATAAATTTGTTCATTTTTTATTCCGAACGAACGAATTTCGAATAAATTCGTTCATTTTTTATTTCGAACGAACGAATTTCGAATAAATTCGTTCATTTTTTATTCCTAACGAACGAATTTCGAATAAATTCGTTAATTTTTTATTTCGAACGAACGAATTTCGAATAAATTCGTTCATTTTTTATTCCGAACGAACGAATTTCGAATAAATTCGTTCATTTTTTATCTCGAACGAACGAATTTCGAATAAATTCGTTCATTTTTTATTCCGAACGAACGAATTTCGAATAAATTCGTTCATTTTTTATTTCGAACGAACGAATTTCGAATAATTTCGTTCATTTTTTATTTCGAACGAACGAATTTCGAATAAATTCGTTCATTTTTTATTCCGAACGAACGAATTTCGAATAAATTCGTTCATTTTTTATTCCGAACGAACGAATTTCGAGTAAATTCGTTCATTTTTTATTTCGAACAAACGAATTTCGAATAAATTCGTTCATTTTTTATTCCGAACGAACGAATTTCGAGTAAATTCGTTCATTTTTTATTGCGAACGAACGAATTTCAAATAAATTCGTTCATTTTTTATTTCGAACGAACGAATATTCGAAATTCGAATGACGAATAATTTAAGCATCCATAGCATTATCGCGCAACTGCGAAGTGAGCGGCACTAACAAGTTGAATTCTTCTTCTAGAGCTTTATCTCCACTTACAATTGGAATTAATAAGGCACGACTCATCTCTAGACCTGTACGGGCTACAACGCAAAGAATGCTACAAAATCAACTTTTCCTCTGTAGCTTAGCCTAAGGAGCTTATTCGAGGACCTTACTAACTTTGCCTGCCCCATAAGCCAGCGAGATTGGTGGAGCCGAGCTCCATAGTTATCTCCAGAGGGTGCCTTCGCCTCTATGGTTCAAAGGCAGTGTTCACGATAATCTTTAATTTTGAGATTATTCGCTATATCGATTAACTGGTCCCCGGGTAGATCTAAAATGACGTAGAAATTGAGAAAAACGCAACAGAAGTACGCGAAATCCTTAAGTATCACCCCGCCTCTTTATCACAGGAATTGTTTGTTGTGACAATGAAATCTTTTGTGGACGCGTCCTTTGCAATTCTTTACTCTCTATTGCTCCGTTCCTTCCTTAGAGCCCTAACTGATTCTGCTTTGCATGAAATATTCTTCTATTTTCGATTGACACAGTTTTCCAACGGTGGCAACCACCATTAACATGTTTATCTGACCGGACAACTGGCCCATGTTAAAGAATAATGTCACTGAAATACGACGTTTTAATGCGTTTCTCGCCATTTCTTCGTAATTTTGGTAACACTTGAAGGCCAGCGCATTGTTTTATGTGAAAAACTCGCGGATGAAAATCATCGTGAACACTGCGTTTAAATGAGAGGCGCAGAGTTCTGCTGGAGCCAACAACGGGGCTCGGCTCCACCGACCTGGCTGGCTTACTCTGAGAGAATCTTTTGCGCTAGTACCGTGATGCTCCCGTGATTCGCGTTCGTTCCGCTATAGCTACCCAATCGACTCATCTGTTGACATTCTCGTTCTCATACCGTGATAATACCGCGATCGTTGAGAGGTTTACGGCGCTAATACCGTGGTGCACTCGCGATCCGCAATGGCACCGTGATCGTCTCCCCCCGCTCCCGCGTTCTCATGTTGTGCAGATTTGTAAAGCAGCGCGAAATGCGGCGAGGGCAATACCTTATAGCTTCGTGTTGATTTGATAGGCAACACTCGCTCGGGTGAAACATCGAGAGGGCCTGGATGCGGTACCATCAGAAGGCTGGAAGAATCTCGCGATCGTCCCGCGATAGTTCCAAGCTCGGTTCGTCGCGAATCCGCGATGTAACGCCCCGAATACGTCAATGTATAGACGCGATTCGCCCTCAGGTTGAAACTGGTAGGATCTCGCAATTGTTCCGTGATAGGCCCAGGCTCGACTCCTCGCGGTTTTGCTAAAGAGCATCGTGGGAGCATTGATGAACGAACGCGATACACTCCCGGTTTGAGACTGGCGGAATTTCGCGATCGTTGCGCGATAGCCCCATGCTAGAATCCTCTCGGCCCCTACCAGGAACCGGAGATTCTATCCGTGAACGATCGCGGGGGATCCTCTCAGAGTATGGAGCGAGCAAAGTTAGGAATCCGAAATATCATTCGACGCAGAATTTTACGTAGATTTCAAAAACAACCCTCACCAGGTTAAAGAGTTATAAGCGAAAAACCGGTGTTTCGTAAAATGAAATAGGCTGAAGGATCGAGAATAGTTTTTCAAACTGGAAGCACAAGTTGACGCAGAATTCTATCTCCAAGCACAGAAAAGTTATGGACGAAAAACCGGCAGTGACACCCACACAATCTTAAAAATGACTTGCATGAGTGTTGGGTGACTTTCATTCTTTTTCGGGGCGCGTACTGGGGGGAGATCGGAGTACGGGGCGGAGTTTATTGCTCCGTCGGCCAATCGACAGACGTCTCTCCACCCCTTAAGACGTCGGTGATTGGTCAACGGAGGGATAAACCCCACCCCAACGTATTCCCATCTCCTCCTGTGCCTCGAGGCGTTTCACCGGTTGTCACCGGTTTTCCCAATTTTCCCAATGATGGAGGTTCCCCCTTCACCTGCCCAGAGGTGACGGTTGGTGGAGTTCATGGCTCCACCCAACGAAGCTATGGTTGGTGTTATCATTGCCCAGCGGCATGGACAAATGGGAGTGGCCAAGTGCGATTGTCATGTGGCTCCCCCTGTTAGAACCGCCCTAGTAGCCTCATCAGACGGTGTGGGGAAAAAATTTAGTTCTTGCGTTCGAGAAAATGGAACAATGGAGTAATGAAGAGACTGACATCAGTCTTGAAAGGTATGTCGATTCCTTCATACATTGGAGCTGACTTTCATATGTTTTGTTAAACCAGCTCGGGTATTCAAATTGGAATAACGTTCAAATATTCACCTCTGCGAATAATCGAATTCGAATAATATTCAAATATTCACCTTTCCCGAATAGTCGAATTCGAATAATATTCGAATATTCACCTTTCCCGAATAGTCGAATTCGAATAATATTCGAATATTCACCTTTCCCGAATAGTCGAATTTGAATAATATTCGAATATTCACCTTTCCTGAATAGTCGAATTTGAATAATGTTCGAATTTTCACCTTTTGCGAATAGTCGAATTCGAATAATGTTCGAATTTTCACCTTTTGCGAATAGTCGAATTCGAATAATGTTCGAATTTTCACCTTTTGCGAATAGTCTAATTCGAATAATGTTCGAATATTCACACTTTTCGAATATTCGAATGTTCGAATAAAAATTCGTTCGAAAAATTCGAATATTTATTCGAACTCGAATATTCGGTCCTCACTCTAGTGAACATGTTCATCCAATCGGACAACTAGTCCAGGACGGAGAATAATGTCGCTGAAATAAGACGTTTTAGTGTGTTTCTCGCCGTTCCTTCGTAATTTTCGTAACAGTTGGAGGCCAACGCATTCTTTTATGTGAAAAATTCGGGGACGAAAATCATCGTGAACACTGCCTTCAAGTTACGTAGCAGCTAGCCAAATTATTTAATTGTACATAAAGCCTTTGACAGAAAACTACGGGCCTTTGATGAGTAGTTCTTGTAGACTCACCCGGGTTTCTCCTTCACTTCTTCTCAATTGATTTCCTAGCTTTTATTCTCTGCGGAAAGAATTGATAAGTTCTTCCACCGTGAGAACTGTTCCTTAGCGTTGTCGTTCGATCACGATCACAGAGCCTGGAAACGAATCACAAACAAATGTTGGCTGACAAGGCTGCGTATTCACAGTCTATCACATATAACGCGTGACCCTCCCTCGACGGCGAAAGCGCCATATTGGAGTCCATTCGGCAGACCTTCTTGCCCATCTATCGTCGGCTCCCCTCATAACGTGACGGGCCCGTTGAAATTCGGCTTTCGATGCGTACTCCACTCGATTACGTAGACAGGATATGTGGTTAGGTCCGTGGCTTGTTTCCTCAACAAAAACTTTTAAATCTAACCCGCGGCTAGCGTGGGTGGTTTGAATCTCACCAGGTTTGAATTGCTGGTAATTACCTCGAGGGAGTATGAAAATACAGGTTTGCGAAACACAATTGATCAAATGCTGTCATCCTAGACAGTTTCCAGCGCTTTAAACTCCGGTGATAACATAGTAAGGCGCCTGCAGGCCTGCTTATTCTGTTAGACCAGGATCAGGCACTGCATTGGTCCGGGTTGTCCGGAACAACGACCACCCCCTCCCTAAGATGCATTTTTTCGGTTTAAAAAAAAAGACTCCTGGGAGAGGTGAAGGAAGTGGTAGACGTTACTGACTTGTGATAGATATGTAGAAATTGTAGCTCTATTCGTTCTGTAGCGACAGTTGAATATCAACCACTTCATCCGCAACGTTTCGTGTCATAGACCCATCATCTGGCGGCTAAAATGCGAATATATGGCCGCGAAACACACAAGATATCATAATAGATCTGACCTACGGTTGCACGGTAGGACCCGGTGATAGTTGGATGAGCCGACGTATCCAGCCCGGTCGATACATACAGAAATCATTGGAAATGGGATGCAAAAATCACTCGGTGTATCCCGCCGATACCTCCCAACACCCACCGACACCAGCCCGTTCGATACGTATGCTTAAAATGAGGGGGGTGAGAATGAGAAAATCACCCGGTGTATTCGACGCGGTCGATAACCATGCAATTCGTGGATGACGGGGGATGAGAAAAACGCCGGGTGGCGGGCCGATGATCAAGCATTGCGTATCACTAGAAAGCTAGCGGCACTGCTACCACCGTTTCTTCACTGTACTCTCCTTCACTATTTCTGGCGGTGATGCTCGTTCCTCCTCGTGGTGCCGCTGGAAACCGTCTGAGCAAAGAAGTACTCTCTCCATATGCGGTCTCAGACGAGCAGAACACGAGCCACACATGTCAGGCGAAGCGACGGGCAGTTGTGCGTCTTTATTCAATTCTACAGTTGGTATTCTCTATCTTCTGTATCCGTTCGCATCACTATGGTTGGTCGTCTGAGGATTTCGGAAAAAGCTAGGACGTCTCCCGGAAGAGACACGCATCGAGATCGCCCTAACGATGTGCCCAAGGAGAGAGGGCTACCGGCAAGTCGTGGACGAAGCCGGCTAAAGAAGAAAGTCCACTGGAAGGATGAGACGGAAAAGCGTCGAAGTGCAGCTAGAAATGGTGTTCAGCTTCCGCGTCTCGCATCGTTAAACATAGGAACGTTGACAGGAAGAGGTCGAGAATTGGCAGACTGCCTCAAAAGAAAGAACGTGGACATAGCCTGTGTGCAGGAAACAAAATGGAAGGGAGCAAAGTCTCGAGAGATCGGAGAAGGATACAAGGCTATTTACTATTGGGTCACGACAGCAGCAAATGGCGTTGCAATAGTTGTAAGTGAAAAATTCAGAGACAGCGTCACGGAGGAATACTGCCTTTATTCGGGAGTGCACAAGCCCCCCATTTCACCCGCACTCGCTTCCACAGTATTGCGCCACGGCGGCGAGAGCGTGCGATTACGCAAAATCGATGATCATCGTGGGCACACGATTCGCTAGCCGCTCACAGGTGCTCCTTCTCGCGCGCCCTCGCCCGCTCGCTCTCGCGCGCTTGCGCCAGCATCACGAAGCAAGCAGCAAGTTTCAAGCTTACCGCTCCATCACTAAAGCAGGTGGCATTAAACCTGTATCAAAACTACTGCCCTAGTATTCCATTTTCCCACCACGGACGTTGAAAACCGTGGGAAATCATCAGCCGTTGCGACGATTTGAGCGACTGATCACCCGATCAAACGTTTTCAATCGAATCAACACGAGGCAGGGGTGTTTGCCTGTGTTAATTTGCAGGCAGCGTTGAGGAGCGTCGAGAGGCGCACAACAACGGGAACGCCCGCTTTCGCCACGTATGGACGCTGCCATAACCCATGTGGCAGGCGTCGACCTTCGTATGACCACCGTCCGATCGTCCGCATGACCAGCGATCATGTTCAGAGTCGGTGAGTTATTTCCAAAATTTTCACCGTCTTCAGTTGTTTAGGTGTTAAATTAAATGTCATCGTGTTGGCAGAGATTAGGGTTCACTCGAAGCTTAACACAATCCTTCTCGCTACCAAGAATTTGAGAAAACTATTGTTCGCTTAGTTTTCAACAAAAAAAGTCATTCTTTCCGAACATTAATTGTCTGTTTCAAATCGATGACTCATCTATATACTGCCCATTACGATTATGTTTAGATTAATACTAAAACAGTTGAAGACGGTGAAAATTTTCGAAAAAAACTCACCGTCTCTAAACATGATCGCCGGTCATGCGGACGATCTGAGGGTGGTCATACGAATGTCGATGCCTGCCAAATGGGTCGGAAGAGACTGGATGAGAGAGGGCCACGACAGACCGCGCCGCCGTGGTGCGATACAGTAGAAGCGAGTGCGGGTGAAAAGGGGGGCTTGGGCACTCCCGAATAAAGGCAGTATAGCTCGAATATCCGATCGACTCATGTCTATGAAGATAGTGCTGGGACCAGTGTCACTTAGGAAAATGTCGGCGTACGCACCTCAAACTGACTGTAGCGATGAGATGAAGGAAGACTTCCTGGACAGCTTAGAACATCACGTAAGATAGATCGAGGAACACGAGATACTATTTCTTGGTGGTAACCTCAATAGTCATATCGGTGCAGAAAAGGAAGGATTCGAGAGATCTCATGGCTGACAAGGACATGGAAGCAGAAACGACGATGGTGTTCGCATGCTATCTTTTGCTGAATCCATGGATCTGTTCGTTGCAAATACCCATTTCAAGAAGAGGCCCAGTCATCTTGTTACGTACGAGAGTGGCGGAAGGAAAAGTCAAATAGACTTCTGGCTGATGAAGCGCAAGCATAGGAAATTGGTGCGAGACGCCACAGTGATCCCATCTGACAACGTGGCACCACAACACAAAATGCTAGTACTGGATACTATTGTTCCTGTGCCCCGGGGTGCTGTTAAGCCGATTGTGAAAGTTGAAAGGATAAAGTGGTGGAATCTGTCTGTAAGAAAAGAGACTTTCAAGGAAGAGCTCAATATTCGATTGGCTGGCATTGCCGTGTTACAATCTGCTGAGACGCTATGGGCCTCGCTGGAGAAGGAGATTTGGCTGTGCGCAAGAGAAGTCCTAGGAGCCACAAAATCTGGAAGGCAAGCATTGACAAGCAGGCATGGTGGTGGTCGCCCGAAGTTCAGAAAGTCATAAGCGAGAAGAAGAAAGCATACAAGAAATGGTATCAGATCAGAGAGGAAGTGGACTTAGCTTTGTATAAACAGCTTAAATTGAAAGCGAAGAAAGCTGTCTCTGCTGCCAAAGCGATGCACAACGAGGACGTGTACCAACAGCTGGAGTCGGCCTCTGGCGAGAAAATGGTGTACCGTTTAGCGCGTGCACGACAGCAGGCTTCGAAAGACGTAGGAGTTGTGCGCTATATTAAGGATCAGAGTGGGACTATCTTATATGAAACAGATAAAGTTCTGAACAGATGGCGCCAGCACTTTGACCAAGTGTCGAACGAGGAGTTTCCACATCCTCCCGTCCCGCGCGGGGAGCCAACAGAAGGACCTGTACGTAGCATTTCAAAGGAAGAAGTCCTGCAGGCGATAAAAGAATGAAGAGTGGCAAGGCGACGGGCCCGGACGACGTACCGGCAGATGTTTGGAAGCTCATGGGCTATGATGCCGCTTGTTTGCTGTCTCGACTTTTCAATATGGTCGTAGAGGAAGGAAAAATTCCATCTATCTGGAGTAGCAGTATCACTGTGCCGCTGTGGAAAGGAAAGGAAGATGTAGCTGATTGTTCGACCTATCGTCCTATTCGCCTTCTTTCCCATACGATGAAGATCTTTGAAAGAGTATTGGACGCCAGATTACGCGACTCTGTCAGTGTAACTACTATTCAGTGTGGATTCGTTAAAAATTGTGGAACCGTCGATGCAATCCATGCAACACGTCTGCTGTTGGAGAAGCATAGGGAAAAGAAGAAGGTCGTACACTTGGCCTTTCTGGATCTGAAGAAAGCGTTTGATCGTGTGCCACACGAACTGATCTGGTTTTTTATGCGCAGCCACGGAGTTCCTGGAGAGTATGTGAGATGGATACGTCTGCTGTATGCTAACACGAAGAGCGCGGTTCGTTGTAGCGCAAGAACATCTTCCGATTTTCGTATACGTGTGGAAGTTCATCAGGGTTCTGCTCTATCTCCTCTCCTCTTCATACTATGTATGGATACGGTCACCAAAGATCTCCAGCTCCCACACCCATGGAACCTGCTCTATGCGGATGATGTGATGCTGGCTTCCACATCCCGGAACGATCTTGAAGACGCGTGTCAGTTGTGGAAGGAAGGTCTGCAGTGCTATGGAGTGAAGCTCAATACTAGGAAAACCGAGTATATGGAGTGTGGCGAGCAGTCGGAAGGATCCATAAATGTCGATGACGTAGATTTGGAGAAGGTCCTGCACTTCAAGTATTTGGGATCTCAAATTGCGAGTGACGGAAGTATCGATGCTGAAGTGCTTCATCGAATGGATGAAATGGAGGCAGTGCAGTGGTGTCCTCTGCGACCGGAAAGTTCCTACGTACCTGAAGAGCAAGCTTTACAGAGCTGTTGTTAGACCTGTGGCCATGTATGGTAGCGAGTGCTGGCCGTCGACGAAAAAGCATGAGCACCTTCTTCACTGCATGGAAATGAAAATGCTCCGATGGTCTCTAGGGTATACACGGCTGGATAAGAAGCGGAACGATGATATAAGAAAACTCACTGGTGTTGTTCCGATTCAAGAGAAGCTGAAAGAAAACCGTTTGTGAAGGTTTTGCCATGTGACGAGATGCAGTCCAGATTCTGTCGCGAAGACTGCAATGACCTTCGAAGTTGAAGGACGTAGACCGAAAGGAAGACCAAAGACGAGGTGGCTAGACTGCGTAAAGCGAGATATGTTGCAGGAACATCTGACAACTATTGATGCGCTGGACCGTTCGAAATGAAGACAAGCCACCAAGAAAGCTGACCCTGCGCCAACGCGGGACTGAAGCTAAGAAGAAGAAGACTCTCCTTCACTATTTCTCTGAACAGATGAAATCCTGTTGGCCACGTAATCATCGTCATCACTTCCGGTGGGATCTAGTCGGATCCACCGGATGATTTTCTCAACCTCACCCCATCATTTTAATCATATGTATCGATCGGGTGGGTGTTGGGGGCTGTTGGAGGGTGTTGGGGGGGGGGGAGTCGATGGGTTACAGATGCAAATAGCACCAACTCTGACCGGAGCCGTACGGGTGGATGAGAGGGTGGTGGCGGATAGTCTTCTTGAAACGGCCGGCTCAACCACAGCACAGGCGACAAATTGTGGGAGGACCGCCAAATGTCGCTAATCAGTAAGACTCGCAGGTAACCGTCACGGCGGCTGCGGGGTGTAACTCATCCATGTCCGCAGGGTGCTCCCCGGTTTTGGGGTGGGGGATTGAAACCTCCAAGAGGGTGAGACCCAGTGTGCGTGTGGGAGCCCTTATTGCTTCAAAAGAATAGTGAGTCTCAATTTTGGTTGCTTATCAGTGCCTTGAATTGGAGGTGGTGGACGAGTTATTCGTCACCCCTTAAAAACACAACTCGACCGATTTTAATAAGAAAAGATCCAAATCACGTCTGTGTTTACAGAAAGATGAGGCTAATTCCAACGCACGTTCGCGCATTTGGACGAATCCTAGTGTACACAAAGAAGAAAAATATGAGTTGCACCTCCTGCAGCCGCCGTGACGGTTAGCTCCGAGTATCAGTAAGATCGGATCGGAGTGTTAGCATGGGCCGACCGTTCCAATAAGACCCTCCTATCCGCCATCACCCTCTCATCCACCCGTACCGCGCAGCCTTAGGTCAGATGTATGATGATATCTTGTGTGTTTCGCGGTCATATATTTGCATTTAAGCCGCCAGATGAAGGGTCTATGACCCGAAACGTTGCGGATAAGGTAGTTGATATTTAACTGTTGCCACATAACGAACAGAGCTTCGATTTTTACATATCTATCTATCACATTGATATGAAGCTCAGGAGTCCAGCTATAGTTAGCGACTTGTTTCGTTTTGAAGTTTTTTTTTTTCAATTTTTTGGAGCCTCATCATTCCCAAAGGGGTCTGCAGAATTGAACTGACCGGCGAGTGGTCGCCGAGCGTCAACCTTGACGCGGTAGCAATAATGTTTTGAAATGTTATCGTCAATTGCCGCTCGCTGGCAGTGGCGCAAGGCCGTCGCGGCGTCAAAACACTCTGAGGTGCCCCCTCGTCGCCCTTCTCGCCGCTTCGGTCGCTACCCGTCGCCGGATGTAATTGATATTTCATCAACCAGCGCTGTTCGTCGCTGCGAGCAAAGCTGCGACCTGACCTCTGCAGGCCCCCAAATGCGATGAATCGCAGCGTTCCATGCGCTGCCGACTTTGAGAATTTTCAGCTAAATGGAAAGCTGAAAAGCACTTCAGAAACCGGAAAGGAACCGGAAAAATCTTCGCCCTCCGTTTTGGCGCCAAAGGTCCGGTGGAGTCCATCGTGGAACCAACGCACATTTGACTGGCCATAACTCGGCTCGGAATCGATTTTATGAGCTTTCCTAACATCTGTCTATAGATTCTACTCTCGTACTCGGTCATGTATATAGACGACACTTTTTCGATTTTTTGACCGCCGATTTTTTCTGTCCGGAGGGGAGGGGGAGCAGGTGAAATTCAGTTTTTGAAAAAAAGGTAATTTTGTTCACCTGACTAGAAGAGATTTTCAGATCATTTCCAGTCGATTGGTACCCTCCTTTCGAGTACTTTTTTTCTGAAACCGAGATTCTCGAACATGCTTTGATGACCCTTATATCGAACTTTCCGAGCATCTTTCTTAGCTCATAGATCTTAAGTCTTTCCAGTTTCTATTCATTTGTTTGATTTGTGGGTGTAATATTATTCCTCATTCTCTGCACGCTAAAGGGGGTCACGCTACGTCATTTGTCTGTACGATTCATCTCTACGTTGTGAACCCTGTTTTGCTGAACACATCTGAGTGATACAATATCACACATGAACAGAGAAAAAAGATGTATCGTCGATCATTGGAGGGAGAAAGCCTCGACGCTGCAAGAATGCTTTATCATCAAAGTAGAGCGGTTGTTTCTGAGAAAAAACAATGGTATAAATGGTATAATTTCATTCCAAGTGAACTCATGTTTTCGGTTATCACAGCGCGGAGCGGTGGCTTTTTCGTCGAAACCTCCTTCTCACTAGTTATATTTCACCGAGGCCCACCGCTCTGCTGCTGGTGATAATCGAAATCAACAGGTCACTAGGGATGTACCAGAGCTCACAACCGTTCCACTCCCAAGACAGCGAGATAAAAGCAACAACGCGGCTTCTTGGAGACAAGATACAGACCATATTCAGGTGTTCCCTTTCGCTCTAGATGCGCCTTGCTGCAAAAAGAATGCAATGAGATGTGAAATTTATCGTTGACTTTAGCATAAGTTCGAAAACTTGACAATTTCTTTTTCAGAACCGCAGCGGCCAAACATCGGATTTTGGTTGAACATAATCAGAAGTTTAGTCGCTGGCATCGCTGGAAAAAAGACGCATATCGTTTTTTTTTAATCTGAAAGAAATCATAAATATGTAGACGTTTTGCATTTCTGGCGCTCTCTTTTGATGTGAGGAGTTTAAAATGCGTTTGAATTTTGGTTTCGCTCATTTCAAAACAGGCTAGGCCACTTGTAAAGATACTGAACCCCCTGAGGGAGCGTAATTGAACTAAGTGGCCGTTTAAAAGGCAATCGATGACTTAAGGCAGCGGACACGCTCAAAAATGGTATCGATTTTATGACATAAATCGAAGGTTTGAATCTAGTAGTATGGGAAACTAACGGAAAAACCGACGAAAACTGCATGCAAATACAGGAATAACGGCTGTTTTTGTTATGGGGTAAAATTGGACGAGTTACGACCGAGCGGTTGAAATAGCTAATATGTATGTATTAACGATAAAACGGTTGGGATAGCAAAGCCGATAAACTCTCACAACCTCTACTAGAACGCTCACCTCGTTGGAAGCTTCAAAAACCAGCCGAAGTGACCGTATTCGTATATTGAGGGGGCGGGGTTGAAAGGTCATGGGTGTGGCTGACAAACATTTTCGACTCGAATTATTTGTTTTCACTCGTTTTTGACGCTTCCAACGGCGCGAGCCTTCTAGTAGAGGCTACACGACCCAAGCAGCGTAGTTATCTCAACAACCTTTTTGACAGTGTCTGCTGCCTTCAAGACTATTTCCTGGAGTGGTAGTAATCCCTCCGAAACTGCGAGTTTCAAAAAGATCGAAACATGCAGGTATTCTGCATATTTCGACCTTAGAAGAAGAGCCGATTTTGAGGCGATATGGCAATAGACAGACTTCAAACCGTATCCATAGGGTTACCCCACCTCAGAATGAGCTATATCCCAAGTCTGGTGCAAAATGGTGATCGCTACCTATCCTGTGCTCCGTTCTATGGAGCTCATTGCGGGTTTGCCTCATGGTTTCGAGCACCCTCCCGAGATGGCTGGAACTGGCAGCAGTCTCTGCCTCTTCTCCAGGGGCCGGATGCATCAACGCGAATCTCGGGGTTTGGGCAGGCGCAGGGCACACGGGGCAGCAAAATCGACATGCTAAGGTATCTGGGCAGGGGCAAGGGCAGTGCCCCTAACTGCCCCGGCTAGGAGGCTGGAGCAGCGGCTGCCCCAGCTAGGGCAAGAATGCGGCGACGCTGCAGAAAAAGACTTTTTTCTTTTTCCCAGCTATTATTATTATTCTTTTCGCTTCGTGTTAAAAGGTATACGCCTAACCTTCCCACATATAGCAGAAATTATTCCATTCTTGATAACTTCCCATCATATATCCTGATTTTTAGCATTCGCTTGACGTTTCCATTAGAATAATTCCACAATACTGCCTGCATCTTCTTTCTCCATGAAGCTTCCTTAATCCTTGCACTATTGATTGATGTGCTACAGGTTGAGCAAGATTGAGAACTTTTGAAAAACGAATATCCGCTCGGTAGATCCTTGGAATTTTAAAAGATAGGTGCAGCAAGTATGGTGTGTTATGTGTTGGTTTGAAAAAAAAGCGTTCGATCGAGAAAATATGCTCGCGTTCGGCAATCTTTCTGTTGAATAGAGGGGATTTTTTGAGAAGTGTTAGGCACTCTAAGTCACCCCCAGAAATAAAACGACTGAGGTCCTTTTCCAGATTTTTGAGAGATTGCTGAGCGTCTTGTAGGGTACTGTAGGTGAGAAAATCAGCGGAAAAACTCCTATGACTTTGTTCAAAGCTATCGTATGCAGCTTTGATGGACATATTCGAATGCTGTGTTCAAAAATAGTTTTAGAAAACTAAATTTTATTTGGAGTGCCCTGGCTAAACAAAAGTGGTTACCGTGTGAGCTCAGTAACTGTATTATTCTGCCTTGTATCCTTCGTCGCATTCCTCTGTTTTGTTCTCATCTGCTTTCGTTCTCAAAGCGAATCTTGCAGTCCCTTTCCTTCAAACCGTAGGAAACAAAAAAAAACTGTGAACAAAGTAAGCTGGCTAATTATCATATCTCATAGTAACACTAATCATAAAAAGGTAGCAAAATGGCATTCAAAGCCAGAACACTACGCATAGTTTTCAATATACGCCACAAAATTTTTCAAACGTTGATACTTAAATCAGTACATAAATAACGTTTGTAGTTTTCCACGTTTTGGGAACGTTCAAGCCCCAAAAACGAATACACTTCAAATTAAATTATATTGTAAAGTTCAGAACGAAATCACGTCATAAATATATCCTTATAAAACGCTACATTAGAAAAGGAGGGAATGCAAGATGTTTTACCGCTGTAAAAACAAAAAGCAGTAGAAAACAGGAGGCGCTAAGCAGACGGGGCGAAGATTCTCAGCTGTGTCTACTTATCGATCGCAGGTTTCGGGCCGTAAAATTAAGCGTTGTACGTGATTTGCCTACACTACGCTTGGGCCCCGATGCCGTCGAGCGCTTGTGCATACGGGGCAGGGCACAGACTCTCGAGGCGCCTGCCCTATGGTAACCAGACCCTGCCCTTGCAATTGCCCCCACGTGTGCGTTGATGCATCCGGCCC
The DNA here is from genome assembly GCA_029168955.1 of Aplectana chamaeleonis. Taxonomy (NCBI): domain Eukaryota; kingdom Metazoa; phylum Nematoda; class Chromadorea; order Rhabditida; family Cosmocercidae; genus Aplectana; species Aplectana chamaeleonis. The sequence goes on along the minus strand of JAPDOI010000799.1, from coordinate 205,453 downwards.
CAGGTGGGCCGAGAAATGAGAAACAGCGCAGCGGCGGTGGAGGCGCGAGACACTGCCAGTTTAGGGGAGAAAAAGTGGTGCGGAGGACTTTTTCGTCGATCATGCGAGGTCGTCGAACAGCCAGCCACCTGTAGACAGCCGGCTGGCGGTAGTCGCCACGCTCGATCATCCTGGACGCGCATCGACACCTCCCTAGAGGATTGCTGATCGACTGAGGTCAAGCACATAGATCACCGTTTGTTGGAGCGTGCAATGCAACGAGCAATAAAACTTTTGAGACACTTAAAACAGGTTTTTGGTCTCAGTAAAGCCGTAGATATTACGGGATACGTGAATCTATCACACTGATAGAGAAATTCACCAATTTTTTAAGGGGGTTGAACTTCGAGTGGGCACAAATCCTACCTGAGTGTAAAACATTCTCCAATTCTTGAGGGTTGAACCCCGTAGTCCCAGCACGATTACCTTCGAGCTGCGTGCTGCAACAGTCGGACCAGGATTTCGTTTTCAATTTTAGAAAACGATTTCCTAAAAATTAAAGAACGTTGAAAAAGCCTATTCAAACAATTTCCTAGATAGGCGAAAACAAACTTTTTTTGTTCGAACCAACAAAATGGAAAAATGCGATCATTCAGACGAACGAACAAAGTTACAAACGAAATCAGATATACATATGACTATGTAGGAAACGAGTTTTCCATTCCGCTGGACCAGCCACTTCATTAAATACACCTTAAGTGATTAATTTTAATTGCGTCATTTCTCTATCGTTCTTACGTTCAAAGTAGTTACTATAACATTAGCTACTACATAGTCTGAATCTCTGCAGTGGCCAAATTCACAATGGTGTGTTTGCTATGTGAGCTAGCTATAATGGTAGCATCACGGTCTGTCAGTGCGATCTTTGTGCAACGCCAGTGATCGCCGCTATGACTCTAGCACTGCGGGTTCAACTCCACTTGAGGTAACAAAGTTTTGCAAGGAAACCCAACACCTCGCATGACGATGCGTGTATGGTCCCGGTTTCAATCAGTTCAAACTGCGAGTTTGGAACGCTAGCTCGCAACATTAAACACGTAGTTTCGCAAGGATTACAACCGTCCCTGACATTGTCTCCTTTTTTCTGGTCCAGACTTTCGAAGCTCTCTATTTACATATGTTTTTTTTTTCTCATCGGGAAACAATGCAGTTCAGAATTTATGTGGGGCCTATTTGGGGTGGCGAGCATGGCTTTCACGCGGATTATCCATTTTCGACAGATAGCGACAGATTACGGTGGATATAGGGTAGTTAAAGCCTAGCTTGCTCCAATGAATCCGGGCGGAGCAGACAGCGGAGCTGTCGGTCATGACAAAGCATAACAGTGATGAGAAGATTTTGAAATGATTAACCCGACAAGCTTCACTTCGACCGGCTCAAAATGAAGGAGCTAGGCTATAAGTCAGAGTTTCAGAATTGGAGCAAATCTTCTCTGTGGGGGTAATTCGGGAGTGGTTTTTTTTGTTGTTTTTTCATTAGTCTTTGTTTATGAACACCTTCCTCATACCTTCTTTCTTTTTTCGTTTATAATTTTTTTCGCCTTAGTCAATCTTATTTTTTAAGTCTAAATTTTGATCGATTAACGATTAACGAGGGTTTTGGTTGCTGAACGACTTACGAAATTTCTAACGAATTACAAATCTCTATTACGCACATCCCTACTCGCCACACATTAGCCACTTGTGTTTTTCCTGAACATCGCAAAAGAGTCGTGGACCTATAAAGTTGCACTACCTAAAAAAGGTGTTTTCCTCCAAAACGTTTAATACTTCCTGCTAAATGAGCTAAATTTCTGGAAACCCTGTACCCTAGAGTTTAAAGGGTTTTTAGAGTTCCACCGTGGCGCGATTTCATGATTCATTTGCGAATCGGCGAGCGGCGCGTTACCGATCGATGCCCACAGAAAACAATTCATCGCGCCGCGCTGCGATGGAACTCTAAGGGGTCGTTTATACTTCCACTTCCGAGTGGCGTGGCACAGTGCATTTCTGTCATATTGATCACGCGGCGCGGCACGATCGATATCATAGGATTGCACTTAGCCGCGCCGCTCGGCGGCGGAAGTATAAACGACGCTTAAAATAGGCCTCCAGGCTCCACAAATAATAGGTTCGTATTGCAAAATACAAGACCTGATCTAATAAATACAAAAATCAGGGTGTGCCTATCCTGCACTGCATTCCATATCAGCGACAGCAATCAAATTCATTTCAGTTGCAATGGCACAGATCAATCTCGGCCAATTCTCGCTGGCTCCGAAGCCGTTTGGTGGCTGGGATATGGGATTGAGTCAAGGTATGAACATACTCGGCTTCGGCAATCATCGCGCTCTCGGAATTTCCGGAAACAATGGAGGCATCGGACTGAGCGGTGCGCTCTCCAACGATTCTTCCTCCACTATTTCCATATTCACCGATTGAAGGATAATTATAGGCACGGACAACGCAATAATCGCCAACGAACGTGTTGGAATTGACTCTGATTTAGGTGTAGGACAGAATGGTGTCGATATGGGCAGTCAATTGCAGGTGAGAAGCGGTGGAGGAGGAGGAGAAGGAGGAGGAAGCAGGGTGAAGCGTACGGTGAGGATTTAACACCGAGGGACTGTTTCTATGATCTCCTGAACGGGATCGTCAAGTCGAGTAGTATAGAAATTGGGAATGACGCTTCTCTTCTTCCTATTACATGCATATACTTTTCTTGATTGTAGGCCATATTTTCGACCAGAGTCCCGCGTAACCAACCAAGAGCTTTCTTTCAGAAGAGTGTAGTATGGGTGCAGAACCTGTCCCTCTCTCTGGATAGAGGTCTGTCACATTATCATCGTCCACAGGGGTGTCAATCTTATTCGCAAAAAGTCCGTGACCGCCCACGTTGTGTGTTTCTCGTTGTTGTGTCTACCGATCTAGGTGGTCTAGCGGGAAAACAAGCTGTATAAAAGGCGACAAGATTTAACACTAAGTGTGTTAGCTGTGCTCTGGTGTCCTGCTGTGCTGGTGTTCTTCACTCTACTAACAAATCATTCCCAGTATTTATCTATTTATTTATTTATTACGTTCCGTAGAACGCTCCATTAAACAACTAGCTGACCATTAAGAAGAAAGATATTCCATGCTCAGGAAAACAAAAAAAAACAAAATTGAAAAAAAATCAACAAAAATCAATAAAACCATCGGCAACTAGATCAATGCAGACAACAGCAACGGTAGAGAAAAGAACTAAGGGGCATCGAAGTTCGAAACACCGACACAATTTGCGGAAATGGTTGAATATGTGTGAGCATAATTTTTTTAAATTTCATTTCATGTTTCAATTATTTGTCAATCATGAATGAGGAACAGAAACATGAAAGTAATTAATATACTTCCATATTGACTAAAAAAGAAGCTTGAAGCAAACTAAGCTTCTTGCTCGCGAAAACAGTGCCTCTATTTGAAAGATCTGACGTTTTGATTATAAGCTCCTCGAAAATCAGTGGCCATTCACTTATAGAAAAAATTGTGTTCCGTAAGATCCGTAGCAGCCAACAGTTTTTGGTGTTCCAAAAGGGATGGCTGAGAAAATAAATAGAAACAAATAGAGCAATCGAGAGTTATTTTTGTGTTGCTCTCCAAGCAGCATGAATGAGAGCTTTCGTTGACACCCTCGTTAACATCACTTCCGCCCAAGCAGAAGGTTTGACCAGATTTTGAGCATTGAGCAGCTGTCTGTAGGATAACCCTACCGAGATCCAGCGCAACTGGTAGGAGACCATTCACGAGCGGATGCGGGGGCACCTCTTTGATCTAAATACGAACTCATGGCACTGACTCGGGGGTGCCTACAGTATAAGCTATCACAGTGGTCAAAAATGGTCATGGCGGATTGACGTGACACGAGAACATGAACGATAACCTCATTCATCGCACAGAAGCACAGCACTGCTGAAAAGGGCTCTGACATAGACCTGCTTCGAAATTCAACCATTGAAACTGTTGCTGAGGCATCTTTAGGACAATGATAGAGATGAATGTAATGGTTTTGGAATGCCAGCATAGCATTGGCTGCTGAAAGGGTAATGGACTGCGGAGAAAAGATTAGGTATTCAAACCATGGCTCACGAATATCCTACTTGAACAATAGCAGACCTTGATTTCATTAGAAACACGTTTTTCTCAGTTTGGCGTGCACCATGGAATCATACTTCGGTAAATACGAAACGCATGTATCAACACAAGCCATACAGGGCTAAAAATCAAAAAAATCCACGAAGTATCGTCACGACGTGAGCATGCCATGCGTTTCGAAATTTTTCTTCGAGCGCTGATCGTTTCAAAATGAAAATGCCCGTGGGACTTCATCTCTTTACAGGCCAACGAAGCTAAGGTTTGCCGTGCCAGCCAGCTATGGCACATCGGACCTTACCGGAACTTTGGGTCATGGGTTTACTGGCTCCCTACATGGGACCGGTAATGTGGCAACCAGCCTGCGGCAAGTAAAGAAGCAGTTTCACAATAATTTTTCCGAGAGAAAACACAGTTCAAGCGGGAGCACTCACTCTAAATTCGAAAACAATTCATGAAAATAGGTCGGTATTTATCAGCGGTTCTCATAAAGCACAAAATCTCCGCAGTATTTGCTAAGAGCTCGGAAAAAGTATCACCATTTCGAAAGATAGCCGGCTGCAACTCCATAGTCATCACAAGTCTCATTACACCCTTCACCAATGCGACCATTTTGACGAGAAAAAAACCAGCAATACAGTTGGGGTAGTGGTGTTGGTCAATAACTGAGATAGCATCGAATTCTGAATGGAAACGGTCACTGATAATTGAGGAAAAGAAAACTGAGCTATCTACACATCCTCAATCTTTAATACATCCAAAAGAGTTATCCTTTTTAGCTTTCTACGGAAACTTTGAGAATCTTTGCATGATATGAATTCAACTGGTAAAGTGCTTAGCCACCGTGCACTACGGAAAAAGAATCAATTGTACACCAACTTATAAGAGTGGCTCTTTAGATTTGGATGGTGAAGCGCGAATCCGCCCCTTCTTCCGTTGCACGGCTTGAACACCCAGTACTTACTAGCTCTTAGTTTTACTTCCACGCGGATAATGCGGAAGCAGAAGACCAAATCATGCACCACTCTTCTGTACTTCAGGCTTCTCATATTGAGCGCGCGGAGACGATCACTATAAGAGTGAAGTTCCTCAGGGTAGTTGGAATTCAGCAAGGCTCGATAAAATATCAATCTTGTGAATGTTTGTTGAACTCTTTCCAACATCCGGATCTGCTTTTTCATAGTTGGGTTCCATGCGAGTGACCCGTATTCCAGATGGCGTAAAACATAGGTTTTGTACAACGTGGTTAAAACTGAAGGCTCATTAACTTGAACATTTCTTAAAACCATAAACAGAGCTCTTGTAGCTTTGTTTACAACGCTTTCAACGTGTTAGCCTAACTTCAGTAAGTTATCGATCAAAATACCGAGATCCCTGACACAAGTTTCCATCTTCAAGCTACAGTCATCTACATTGTATGCCAAGGGCGAAGTAGGACCCAAGTGAAAGAAGACTATTTGGACAGGTTGACAGGAAGTTCCCACCCATTGGACCACTCCAGCATTCTCTGAATTGAGAGGCACAGATTAGCATGAGCTATATTTTGACCAGTCAAATCATACGCACAGTATATCTTGATGTCGTCTGCAAACATGTTTACTTCGACACCAGGATTTACTTCGAGTACCCCAGGAAGGTCAGGTGTGTATGCAAGGAATAGAAGGGGCGAAAGAGCTCCGCCCTGAGGTACACCGCTTGAACACAAGTGACGGTCAGAATAAGCCTCGCCTACTTTGACCGTCATATGTCTATTGTGCAAGTATGATCTCAACCAGTTCAGTAGTTGCCCGCGTATTCTTAGAGATTCAAGTTCGTGAAGAAGTTTGGAGTGACTGACCTTGTCGAACGCTTTGGATAAATCGAAAAATATTATATCCACTGATTTTCCCTTGTTCACAGCCCCTAGGCGGTGACTTCAGATATTAGTAAAAAGTTAGAAGAACTTTCAAAAACATGGATCCTCAGTCAGTTCTGAGCATGTTCAAAGAGCTGATGGAGGAACAGAGAAAAAGTTCTGAGAAGCGGCAGAAGGACATGATAGAAATGGTCCTCAGTCAGCTTGCTGTCACGCGTGGTACAAGTTCAGTACCTGAAGTGAGTTCACTTCCAAACAAGATGTCAGCCCTCAGCAATCGGATTGAAAAGTTTGATTTCAATCCAGAATTGGACTTGTGCTTTACCAGATGGTTTTCAAGGTTCAAGGAGGTATTCGCCGAACGCGAATCAGTTGCCTGAAAGTGCTAGAGTAAGGCTGCCTCGTAAGAAGCTAGACCGGTGTGTTTTTGAAAAGTACCAAGGGCATATGCTTCCAAAAGAGGTCACAGATATCGGTTTTGATGAAACAGTGCTTACCTTGAAGCAGCTATTTGACCTCAAAGTCTCGGAGTTTACGACAAAATATCAGTGCTTGAAGCTGGAAAAGAACGACTCCGATGATTACCTCACATATACTGTTAGAGTAAATGAGTTTTGCGAAAAGGCAAAAATTCAGGAGCTTTATTCAGATGGAATCAATTGCCTGTTATGGATTTTCGGCCTAAAGGCAGCGAAAGAAGCTGAAAGAAGGCAAAGACTTATTGCGGTTCTGGACAAAGAATACAAGGCTAACAAGCAAGTTTCCCTTCAAGAGTTGCACATGGAGTGTGAGAACTTTTTGAGTCTCAAAAGGGACAGTGAGACCATCGCTGGCAACGTGAAGTTTGTGGAAGAAACAAACAAAATGACGAAAAGAGCAATTCAGTGTTGGAATTGCCGTGGTAACCATATGGCACGCTTGTGCAAGTCAAAGCCATGGTTTTGCAAGAAGTGCAAAACAACGGGTCATAAGGAAAATTACTGTGAAGCCGTAAATCAGCGGAAGGTTCCAGAACAGAATCCGGAACGGAAAACCCGTAAGAACAGCGATCACAGTAAAAACGCTAGGAAAGTTTTGAAACGCCACGTGCATGTGGTCAGGATATCGAATGCCGCCATCGAGGTAAACTCTGGTACCGCCGTAGTGACCTGTTGATTTCGATCAATACCAGCAGCGGAGCGGTGGGCCTCGGTGAAATATAACTAGTGATAAGGAGGTTCCGACGAAAAAGCCACCGCTCCGCGCTGTGATAATCGAAATCAACAGGTCACTACGGCGGTACCAGAGTTTAAATTCCGCGAGAGTATACGTGGAAGCGTTAGGGAACAAACGCACGGTCGAGTTTCTACTGGATACTGGGTCCGATATTACTTTGATCAATGAAAGGATTTGGAGGAAAATGGGATCTCCAGCTATTCAAAGCACAAACCTTGTGGTAAAAAATGCCAGCGAAAGTTCAATGAAGATTCATGGGAAGCTGAGATGCGAGTTCGAGATTAAGGGCTCGAAACCAGAAGGTTACGCGCATGTAACGCCCTACAACTCGCTGATGGGTCTCGAATGGATCCAAACAAATGAAGAAATGTCACATCACATGAAAATGATGGTGGCAGAAGTGAAAACCGAGGCAAACTTCGATGTCGGAGCGGAGTTAAAGAGAACATATCCAGAAGTATTTGAGGATGGGTTAGGACACTGCACAAAAGAGAAGGCTGAATTACAGCTTGTGCCAGGCGAGCGCCCAGTGTTTCGTGGCTGCAGACCTGTGGCGCATGCTGCAGTTGAAGCTGTCGACAAAGAACTCGACAGGCTTTTGGAGATGGGTGTCATAACCCAAGTGAGCCATAGTGAATGGGCTGCTCCAATAGTATGCGTCAAGAAAGCAAACGGAAAATTGAGAGTATGTGCAGATTTCTCCATCGAGCTGAATAAAGCATTGCAGTCGTTCGATTATTCTTTGCCAGTGCCAGAGGATATATTCGCGTCCCTCAATGGTGGGACAGTATTTTCACATATCGACCTGTCAGACGCCTATTTGCAGATTGAGTTGTCTGATGAAGCGAAGAAGAAAGTGGTGGTAAACACACATCGTGGATTGTTTCAATACAATCGTTTACCGTTCGGAATAAAGACTACACCTGGCATTTTCCAGCAGATTATGAACAAGATGGTGTCGGGTCTAAGAGGTGTGACGACATACCTGGATGACATCCTAGTCTGTGGAAAGACGCACGAAGAGCATAAGGAGAATTCGCTCGCGTTATTCGCAAGAATCTCTGATTACGGCTTCAAAGTACGCTTAGAAAAGTGTGCGTTTTCTAAGCCCGAAATACGCTATCTCGGGTTCATCGTGGACAAGAATGGCAGAAGGCCGAACCCGGAGAAGATTGCAGCGATCAAGAAAATGGTTGAGCCAAAGAATGTGACTCAACTTCGAGCATTTCTGGGAATGGTAACGTACAATTCCGCAATCATGCCAACAATGAAGGATCTCCGTGGTTCATTAGATGCAATGCTGAAGAAGGATGTTAAATGGGAATCAGGGTTCGGCACGAGGTGTGGACAAGGCTAAATTTTCTCAGACCCCCCCCCTCTAAAAGCAAACTTTTGGCGATTTTCTCAGATCCCCTCCCAGAAGCATCAATAGGTCAAATTTTTGGCGATTTTCTCGGACCTCCTCTCAGGAGTGTTAATTGATTGTTTTTTGTAGTAAAATTGAAACAAAAGGATCAACTTATTCCAAAAAAATGCATAATTTGAAGAAGAACAACCATTTCAAAAAAACAAGAGATTAACATTGAAATAGATGACGGAAGAGGTTTTTCTTGACGGATTACATGAAGTTGCCTGCGTTTTTGAAAAACTTAGTTAAAGTAAGGGTTTTGATCATAGTAAAGGCTCTCCTAATGTTGAATATAAGACACATCGGTTGTAACATGTATCCAGAAATTATGAATGATTCCGGGTAGGAAACTGAGGTATATATGTGGTGGAAAAAAGCGTGGAGAAGATGAAGTGATTGGCTAAGGTCAAGAATACGGGATATCTCGAAGAAATAAATGTGTTTTCAAATTAACGTGAGTTTGTGAATTCATTTCGCAAGTCCAAGAAGAACATGTCACTTCAGATGTATGGACTTCTGGTTCCAAGGAGCATTATCCGATCTGGTTAAGTTGCGAATTTTATTCTCCGAAACCCACTCATACACGAAACACGCGACACGGGTTTAATCCCTCGAGGTGCTTAAATTTCTGGAAACATTAGACCTCAAATTTTTTTGCAAAGTAAGGGCCACGAAAATAAGATATTCGAGTCGAGAGTGGTAGATCTACCCTATATACAAATTTTCAGCCTCTAAGATGGACGCTGAAAGGCACTTCTCTGTGTGGCCTCACACTTTTCTGAGGTGTGGTCCCGCTGAAAAGGGCATTTTTGAAAGTAAGGTGTCATGAGGGTAAGATATTTGAGTCCAGCGTAGCCGATTTACCTTCTATACAATCTTTTACCGTCTCAGTGTACCGCCGAAAACCGCTACAAAGGAAGCGGAACAAGGGGAAAAAAACGTCAAAGTCCACAAACCTGGGATAGGGTTTTAAAACACCTGTAACTTAGCTTCCAAAAGAGCTACCCCGGGTTCGAGAAAAACTAAGAAACTAGGTTTGTAACCTTCCGAATGAAACTTTACTCGCTTCCAGAGGACGCCTTACAAAAACATTTACTAGGTGTGGACATTTGATGTTTTGAGCATAAATGTCCACACGTAAATGCATTGGCTAGGTGTGGACATTTATGCTCAAAACATCAAATGTCCACACCTAAGAAAATTTTTTGTAAGGCAACCTCTGGGAGTGAATAAAGTTTCATTCGGTAGGGTTACAAACCTAGTTTCTTTGTTTTGCTCAACTCCGGGGTAGCTCTTTTGGAAGCTAAATTACAGATGTCTTAAAACCCTATTCCAGGTTTGTGGACTTTGACGTTTTTTACGTTTTTTTTTCCTCGTTCCGCTCCCTATGTAGCGGTCTTCGGCGTTACACTGAGACGGTAAAAGATTGTATGAACGGTAAATTGACCACGCTGGACTCAAAAATCTTCCTCTCATGACACCTAAATTTGAAAAGTGGTCCTTTTCAGCGGGACAACACCTGACAAAAGTGTGAGGCCTGATACTGTAGCGGTGTTCAGCATCTATGTTGGACGGTGAAGGGGTAAAGTAGTGAGTATCAAGGGTAAATCGGCCACGCTGGACTCGATCATCGTATTCTCCTGACTCATACATTGCAAAAATGTAGACTTCCAGCGCGACCGCACCTGCGACAGGTGTGGGCCACACAGAGAAGTGCCTTTCAGCGTGCATCTTAGAGGCTGAAAACTTGTATAAAATGTAAATCTACCACTCTCGACTCGAATATCTTATTTTCGTGACCCTTACTTTGCAAAAAAATGTTAGGTCTAATATCTTGCAAAAATTAAGCACCTCGCGAGATCGAATCCGCGTAGTGTGTTTCGTGTATGAGTGGGTTTTGGAAAATGAACTTCGAAACGTAACCAGATTAGATTACGCTCTTTCCAAGTAGCTAGTGTTTTTGCCATGTCTGGTCTGGCTAATGTTGAAGCACCTATTTTCGTATCTAACCACTTCTTAAAGCGTGTTTTCCATAAATTTAAAGCGACCTGTTCTTCTCTGAAAACATATTTATTTCTTTAGTACATCTCTTCACCTTTGGCAATAACTTCGTTCATCGCATCCACTCTTTTCTTCCGCCCTATTCCGTAGCTTCTAATCTGTTCTTATTTGCGATTCAGTACACAACTATCTAGGATACACGCCCAGAGCCTATGTGCCTTAAGCCTAGTTTTGACTGCAGGTGGTCGCTGCGGCCGTGCGAGGGACAACTGTTCCTTTTTCATCGCGCGTAATGGAAAGCCGCTCCAATTGTCACCGCTTCGTGGCAAACGTCCTACATCGCTGGGTCGCGGCAACGGAATCCTATGTTTTACTGCATCGCTGCTTGAAGAGCGATTCTCAATGGTCGCTGACCGTCGCTCCATCGCGGCCAAAATGGAAGCGATGGAGCGATTGCCAGCTAATGACACGTTTCGTCTAGTGAACGTTGACCCTTTCACATGACAAGGTCAGTATTCACGGGTCGAAACCTGTTATCGATAACTACCAGCCAATAATTTCCCTGATTGATTGAATTTCTTCGATCATCCGTGAGGCTTTGCACTATGAACAGAATCGCTGCCGCTGCTACATCGCTGCAGCAGCGGGTGTGAATTCGCTGCGACGAAAAACAGCAGCGATGCAGTCAAAACTAGGCTTTATAGTCACCTTTACTATAAATTTAACATTACGTAATTATAATTACAACAAGGTTTCATGTTTATTGGACGGTTTTACCGAAAAAAATTTTCTAGACAGTGTAACAACTACCCACGGTCAGAATGATTCACGTGGTTTCCCGGTGGAGCTCAGACCCCCCTCCCCCCATTGCGCAGCTCAGACCCCCTTGTGTGGATATCCACACCCCGCGCCGAACCTTGATGGGAATGGAGATCTCATCATCAGAAAGCATTTGAAGGCTTGAAGGCAGCTTTGTCTAGTGATCTAAATCTTGCTCGCTATGACCCCAATCAGAAGATAGTAGTTGCAGCTGATGCGTGTGACTACGGAATAGGGTGCGTCATCTCACACAGATATCCGGTCGGTTCTAAAAACCGATAGCACATGCCTCGCGTTCGTTAACGAATGCTGAAAAGAATTACTCCCAGATTAAGAAAGAAGCTCTGGGACTAGTATTTGCTGTGAAAAAGTTCCACAAATACGTATACGGAAGGAAGTTTCTATTTTTTGACAGACCACAAACCATTGTTAGCCATCTTCGGTGACAAGAAGGGAGTGCCAGTGTACTCCGCCCACCGACTCATGAGTTGGGCAACAATACTGCTCGATTATGACTTTGACATTCAATATGTCAATACCAAGAAATTCGGACAAGCAGATGGCTTGTCGAGACTGATGGAGAAGAATACAGTTACCGGGGAAGATGTGGTTATAGCCTCTGTCGAAAATGATGTGTCAACGACGCTGAGAAATTGTATCAGGAAACTACCAGTAACTCACGAGGATGTTGAGCTCTACACGGAAAAGGATATGGTATTGAAGAAAGTCATACCATGCGTGAAAAGTGGGAGATGGCTCAAGTCTGACGCCAGACTGGCTCCTTTTCACAGCAGAAAAAAAACGCTATCAATGGTTGGGAAATGTCTCATGACTGGAGAGAGGATGGTGATTCCCTCAAAGCTGCAATCAGAAGTTCTGAAGGAATTGCATACTAGTTATCCCGGAATAGTACGGATGAAAAAATTGGCCCGAAGTTACGTTTACTGGCCAAACATTGACAAGAATTGTGAGGATATCGTGCGGCGGTGCGAAAGCTGCCAGGAAACGGCGAAGAGCCCCACGAAAGTGCCGTTGGAAACATGGTCACCAGCTACCAGTGTGTGGCAGCGAATTCACGTAGATTTCGCAGGACCAATGCACGGAATTTACTACATGGTAGTAGTAGATGCTTTCAGCAAATGGCCGGAAATGTTTACAATGGCCAACATTTCTGCCGCACAGACAGTAAAGACGCTGAAAAGTCTGTTTGCGAGGTGCGGCTTACCGCAAACAATCATAAGTGATAATGGCACACAGTTTGTGTCGGAACAGTTTGAGAAGATGTGCAAAGAAGGAGGAATAGAGCACAACAAAACAGCCCCCTACCATCCTCAGTCTAATGGACAGGCTGAGCGGTTCGTTGATACGCTGAAGCGAGGTATCAAGAAGCTAAAAGGGGAGGAAAGGCCTACGGAAGAGGCTTTGAACGTGGTGTTGCAAGGATACAGGACAACACCAAACGGAAGTTTGAATGAAAAAACTCCCGCAGAAGTATTCCTGGGTAGAAAGATCAGGACAAGACTGAGTTTACTGCTTCCGAAAATCCAACTCTCAGAAGACCCGCTCAGAAGTGAAGCTCGGTCGAGGATGAAACAACAGTTCGACAGAAAAAAATGGAACTGTTTCCAAAGACTTCAAGATCGGCGAAGCTGTATATGTACAGCAGTGGAAGGCGCCCGGTTTTGTATGGTCCTAATGCGAGATCGTACAGCGTCTTGGAGTCGTCAACTGTGAGGTTGTGGTTAATGAAAGAAAAGTTCGGAAGCACGCTAATCAGTTACGCCGTAGAAAAGAGGAGAAAGCCCCAGTAGGAGAGGGCGCGGAGCTGAAGACGTTGCTCAATGTGCTGGAGCTAGATGATGTGTTGTCCTGTGAACCTGCAACCGAGCCAAAGAAAATACACGACGGCAACGACTCCACAATGGTCAACCCAACGCAACCACGATCTGATGCGACTTCCACAATTCAAACACTTCGACGTTCCTCGAGGACTAGGCGACCTGTCCAGCGTTATGGAAATGATAGTTGAATATGTCGGATTTTGTTCTTGACGTTAAAATGTTATTTAGGTTCTGATTGTACTAATAGTATATAGTTTTCATTTAAAGTAGTTTCGTTCTTAATGTATAATAACTTCACTACTACTCAGAACTTTCCAGCCTAGGTTGTTGCGTCTAATTAGCCCGATTCCTTGTTACATGCGTCTTTACAGGGTCGAAAACGTCATTTCTTGTCACTTGCACGTATGAAAGTCGCAAGTAACATACGAGGGGGCGTAGCGGTAAGTGCGTCTTTGGGAAGAGACCACAAAGACGCAAGTAACAAACCGTTTAGACGCAAGAAAGCTACTCAAATTGTTTATGACGAGTGCGTCTTTCACAACTGATTGATTTCTCGTCGATAACCACTACATTTCACCTTTCCCCGATATGTTCATGTGTTTTGCTGATAAGAAAACTTTCTCAGATTTTCATTTTGTTCGTGATTCTACTAACTATATTTCAAAACAAGGCGGTAGCGCACGACTGCTGTCTTGTGTTTACTGAAGTCGGGACATTGATCCTAGACATGACTTTCACACATCCTGGGCTTCTCAAGTATTCGCGGTGTTCGTGAAAAATAAGGAAACCGCGGAGCTGTAGGCGACGAGTATGCTCGTCCGCGCGTACATTACCGCTTTGTCGGCGTCAAATCTTAAACTTAAAATCCACATATTACATAGAAATTCGTGCGGTCCGCAATTTCACGCCCTGGAATTCGGTTTGAACTTACATAGGCAACCTGATTCTTCCTGGTATACAGCGCAGTGCAAAAGTATAGGTCGACTATAAATTTCTCATTTTCGCTAAATTACGATTCGCGCTTCACGAAAATACAAAATTCAGTCATGCACCGTTACGTGTCCACGGTGAATATCGTCTCCCTAAAACAATCGGTAGCTCACTGCCGCATTAGAGCTGAAAACGTATATAGAAACGGTCTTAGAAAAGCACTATGAGGTCATAATTTTTGCGTTTTCGCGGAAAACGCAATAAGCGTTTTTGGCGCCCTTTTTGCCTTAACTCTGTTCATGACGGTCAATCTGAGTATCCGAAGAAATATTTGGAATCAGGATCGAGAGTACTCTCATTTAGCATTTGCACTATTTGGCATACTTTGTACAAAGCATTTAGGCGTAACAGCATGGACACATTCGCTCATGAATTCCTTTGATTGCGGAATCGCGATTCGCTGATTGTTTCTTGTCTAATTTTGCCTACACATCTTGTTAAAGAGGGAGCCACGTGTTATTCCAGAAAAAAAGAGCACACGATGCTGATTCCCAATATCTTGATAGATTCCCAAATTGACCCTTTTGAACAGAGTTATGGAAAAAAGAGCGAAAAAATGCTTCTTAGCGTTTTTTTTGGGCCAAAAACGCCAAAATAATGGCCGGTATTGCAGTAACAACGGCTGACTGCAGGAAGGGATCTGCGAGCTCGAGGGGTGAAACAATCTTCCTGCAGGAAGGTTAAATCTCATAGTTATTTAATAATAATCAGAAATAATCTCAATGTCATATTGTTTTGTTCTTTTATTTGTTAACTACAAAAACGTAGGAACCTTAAGCTATCCATTAATGCACTTGCCGTAGTCAAATATGAAGATCATTAGTGTTTTTGCCCACGAAGATTGGGCCGTTGCCGTAGTTATCATCATGCACATGTTGAACATCGATTGCAAACTCACGCGATGTAAGGCGCGCCTCATAAGCGCAAGTCGTTGTTATTTGGAATAAATAGTTCATTGGTCCCTCTCGAGTCCACAACCGCCGCCGTGACGAGGGCTAGGAGATTTTCAGTGTATTGGGCACGCAAACATAGAGTAAGGCGCCTGCGTGTTCAGCGTTTGTTACATGTGTCTTTGATGAAGATTACATGAGCCTTTGATGTGAGGCGCCTGCGTGTTAAGCGTTTGTTACGTACGTCTTCGAGGAATGATTCATGCGCCTTTAATGTAAGGCGCCTGCGTGTTCAGCGTTTGTTACATGCGTCTTTGAGGAATGATACATGCGTCTTTAGTTCAAGGTATTTACGTCTTTATGGTATGTAGCATGATGCTATCAGACTACATACTTATAAGGCGGAAATAGCTAGGCTGGGAAGTTCTGAGTAGGGGAGGTGTTGTGGCCGTCTGGTCATCGCGTTTGACCTCTGCAATTAGCAAATGCGATATCGGCAGCCGGGTGTCCGTGACCGCCCACGTTCTGTGTTTCCCGTTGTTCTGTCTACCGATCTAGGTGGTCTAGCGGGAAAACAAGCCGCAAAAAAAGGCGACTAGATTTAACACTAAGTGTGTTAGCTGTGCTATGGTGTCCTGCTATGCTGGTGTTCTTCACTCTACTAAGAAATCATTCCTAGTACTCGTCTTCCTGCAGCCGCAGTGAAAAGGATTCTCTCGCTAGAAGAGAGATTAAAGAGTTGTTAAGAACTCTCGTGAATCTTTTATCCGCAGGGATACAATACATCGTAGAGCGGCGTTCTGAGTTTTCGCGGCGCGACGCGATGGCACATGTCAGCGCGAAGCGAAAATCGCGTCGCGCGGAAATCAAGGTGTGAACGGCGCGCGAACGCTAGGCGACTACGCACAATTATGTAATTTCCGCAATTTTCCGTACCGAAGCAAAACAATGCAAAACTCAATATTTGATCTTATTCTGTCTATTTGAAGGCAGCATACACGCTCATAAACGTGATTGAGATGACTACGGAAATAGAATGGTATGGCTCAGATTACAACGCCTACGCATTTTGAAGCGTCAAAAACGACCTACAATACCGCTACATGAGTTTGAAGTTGGCTCCGCCCTGTATTTTCACGCACCCGGTATTTGCCCTTTTCCTCCAAAGCAGGGTTGTTGAGCCATCTTCGCCGTCAGTGACGTGTGCGGTTCATTTGTTAGGTAATCCACCAGCAGTACCGATGGTGAATATGACCCAGCAACCTTGCGTTGCAGGAAAAGGGCAAATACAGGGAGCGTGAAAATACAGGGCGGGGCTAACTTCTAACTCATGTAGCGGCATTGTGGGTCACTTTGAACACTTCAAAATGCGTAAGCATTATGTTGTAAGCCATACGGTTCGACTCACATTGTTATCCCAACCA
The DNA here is from genome assembly GCA_029168955.1 of Aplectana chamaeleonis. Taxonomy (NCBI): domain Eukaryota; kingdom Metazoa; phylum Nematoda; class Chromadorea; order Rhabditida; family Cosmocercidae; genus Aplectana; species Aplectana chamaeleonis. The sequence continues at coordinate 188,868 of JAPDOI010000799.1, read as the reverse complement.
CGTTTACGAGCGTGTATGCTGCCTTCAAAAGTAATGTACCTTTTCTTATCTTTTATCTGTATTACTATGGCACATTTTTGTTTTCTTGCGACAACTTTAATGACGAAACAATCAAAAGGATCGGGAGCAAATGGTGCTTAGAATTTTTTTGGAGTTGATAGCACAGAATAGGGAACCATCACCCTCATCACACTGTCCTTAAATATGCAGACAAAACTGTTTTCAGTATAATCTGAGAACAATACAATAACCCATGACAATTTCAATCAACCTGGCCTTTGAAAAGGCTTGAGAAAATCAAAAACGCCCCTTGAGTCCTCGAAGATGGAAGAGAAAATGATGACAATCGCTCCGCGACCGTCGCGTCGCTTGATCGATACGTAGGCTAATCATAACGTCGCGTCGCGCCGCGAATGAACTGTAGACGCCGCCTAACATGCGGAGAACAGCAGATTATTCATACGCGGACCGCAGATTCGTTTCTGGCACTCTAAATAACATCTACAGTATAGCCGTAAATTTTTGAAAAAATTTCGAACGAACGAATAACGAAAAAATTTGTTCGAAAAAAATTCGAACAAACGCGTGTACGATTTCTACTCAAGTCGCGAGCATGTCGCGAGCCTTTCTCTCTTACTTCATGCTGTTTGAAGTGATGCTTATCGGGCCTGTCGTGTCAAAGTTTCCTAATCAGTGATATATTTTGCCATGAGCGATCGCTCAGCTGCTTGCTTCGCTCGGGCGTATGTGAGTGAGAAAGGACAAGGCATTATGTTCCTCGGTCCCAAGCATAACTTATTCAGGGAGGCAAACTACTCGCTCACTCCCACGACAACGCGGCCCGAGCTACAACCAAACAGCGTAACCGAGTTCGAGGAGCGTTTTGGAGACCGAACAAATTTTCAAAAAAAAAGTCGAAAATCAGATCTCGAACGAACGAGAACTGAAAAAATTTTGCTCGAAAAAAATTGAACGAACGAAAATCGAAAAAAATCGTTCGACGAAATTTCGAACGAACGAATTTGTGAAAAATTCGTTCGACGAAGTTTTGAACGAACGAAATTTGAAAAAAAATTCGTTCGACAACTTTTCGAACGAACGAAGAAACCAAGAGTGGCTAGGGTCTGAGTTTGCCAATAATCGAAAAGGAACAGCTGACAGTGTTCTTCTATGTACATATGTCATGGTTTCTTCCTGCTATTTTTCGTTTTATTTCTGCGTGTATCCTTTAAGGCAGTGTTCACAATAAAAATCGTTTTCCTGTTCTTCCACCTATCTTGAAAACGGTCCCACGGTGATCTCAATGATGTCTCTGGAATCGTACAACACCTTCTGGGGACGGAGTGATGGTCTCTTAAAAATTGAGCTAGAGAAGCATGGTGGACGAGTTGTCCGAGGCTTGTAACTTGCGTATTTTGCAGCCGATGTATGCGAGCTGACCCGAGTAAAGAGAGAAGTTAAGAATGAAGGGATGAACGGTGCTATTAATCGGAAACCATCGCTCATATCACTATCTCGGGTTTTCATTTGCTCAAGTCGGAGGGCGTGCATTGCGCTTTTGGGGTTTGCCTTGCGCTCAATAAGTTAGGCCTATGAAGGCGGTGTTGACGACAGATTTCTTTTTCGATATCTCCTCTGTTTACGGACGGTCTGGTGCTCTATATAGCAAGGCATGCTTGAAAAGGAAGCGAATGACGCGTTTTTGAGCTAAACTAGGCAATCCCTTGCTTACGTTGACTTTTGAGCGTGGAGGAATTGACCGCTATGAAAGATGATACTTATCAATGCAATCTAGCTCACTTATCAGTACTTCCTTGACTTGATTATCTGCTGTCATCACAATCTCGAGTTTTCATTTGCATAAAGCGAGTGTTCACGATGATTTTCGAGCCCGAGTTTTATACTCAAGGCAATACGTTGGCCACCAAGTGTTACCAAAATTACGAAGAAACGGCTTGAAACGCACAAAAATGTCTGTTCTTCAAAGACATTATTCTCTGGTCTGGACTAGTTGTCCGATTGGATGAACATGTTCACGGTGGTTGTCACCGGTGGAAAATGAGGTTAATCAAAGATGGAAGAACATTTTAGGCAAAACAGTATTAGTTAGGGTCCGAAGGAAAGAATAGAGCACCAGAGAGTAGCGATTTGCAAAAGATGGGTCCACAAAGATTTCATTGTCACAACGAACAGTTCCAGTGAGAGTAAAAAGCTGGGGTGAGAGTAAAGGATTTGGTGTCCTTCTGGGGCGTTTTTCTCGACTTCTTCGTCATTTCACTTCTACCCGGGGCCAAACAATCGATGTAGCGATTAACCTAAAAATCGAAGATTATCGTAAACACTGCCTTTAAGTCAGAGGGCGTGCATGGCGCTTTAGGGGCTTGGCTTGCGCTCAAAGTTGTAACTTCGATCTCTATTGGGGTTCTTTCTGACTCTCTTTTTCATGCGTTCTTTCGACGTCGAAGTTACAGTGTGTCCCTCCCCTACCCATTTCTAGTGGAAACTGAACACATTTTTCAGGGACAGGGGTTCTCTACACACCGAGGGAGGAGTTGTCTTTGGCGGCTATAATTCCACTCGGGATCACTTCGCTCCCGCTGAGTGACGTTGCGTTTCAAACTGCGAAAACGGGACAACTCCTCCCTCGGTGTGTAGACAGCTCCTGTCTCCATTTTTCATCGTGAACACTGTCTTTGAGTATATTGATGTTGTATTCAGGGGGAAACTCACGGTATTTTTAACGTTTCCGGTACTTTTTTAGCCACATTTCGAGAACAAGTGAGCCGAATCCGCATTTTTTTTTCGTGACGTCCTAAAAATTTTCGTATGATTGGTACCCTCCCCTATCCGCACAGCTTTGGAAGCGCCTATAACTACTTTCAAAGTGATTCTATGCAACTGCGGAGGGCACATCGGTGGTGTTCGTAATGTATTGCAACCTCAAGAGAGGGAGGAAAGCTTCGTGTTCCTTCCAATCACGCGCGCCGCTCATTCCCCGTTTCCCCGCCTCTCTCGCGGTTGGAATACATTACGACCATCACCCATGGCATATTCAGATTGTACGACGAAATTTGGATGTAGATAGCGATATATATTTCAATTGGAATGACCATTATCGCCAGAGGATGTTCCATTGTCGGGGATTTTATGCTGAGCATGCTTCTGTGAGTGGCGACGTAATCACCTGTAAAGTAGGCGTTTTAGGTTCAAGTCCTGCTAGAAATCAACGATTTTCTGCACACTTGGCAACTCTGTGACATCCGGGAAGCTTTCTTTTTGGCTGAATCTGATATTGCTATGCCGACGAGGTTGATAGGTGGAAATTTTATTAGTGGCCTGACGTTTCGAGCTTGACGTCTTCATCAGAGGCCTCTCAAATCCACCTTTTAGCGGGATAGGTCCGCCGCCACGGTTCGAAATCGAGTAAGCAAGTCTATTCAATATACGGTGCCGAGGTGTAAAGAAGAAAAATATGGAGAATGCTTTTTTTACTATTCAAAGCATATTTGCATGAAAAAAAACGTGCAATAGCAAAAAAATATCCTCGCGCAATCACAAGTTGTGCACGGGGGGGAGGGGGGGGGGTCGTAAGAGTATAGAGCAAGGGAATTCAGATCTTTCCTCCTGTCGTGAGCGCCATAAATTCTGCGAGGCCAACTTTTTCATTTTTTTACTAACATTAGTTGACTCGATTCGGATTCTGAATGGTGACATCCTTTTTTGTATCGGTACTATTCCACATCGATACGCTGTATCCTGCTAGGGACCTTACCCACTGATGATACTTAAATGATATTTAGTTCGGCAACAATCCTAATCCATTTCATCCGGGCGGACAGTTGGGCAACTTCTTGGACAACATCAAGAACTTCTTTGCTGGCCTTAGTGAGCAGACATTGTCTATGTATTTGCTCTCTTCTATTCACTGTTGTAACAAAGTTTTAACCAATCAGCTACTGCGATTCAGTTCCGGCACCTCAACCTCTTCCTCTACCACCCCAACGACCAAGGCGGCCACCAGGACATCGCCGCCGGACTAGACCACCACCTCCACCAATACCAACCAGTGAGGAGGTGGGAATTGAGCAACCACCACCACCACCACAGCCTGGTTGGGGAATGGGTATGGTGCAGCCAACACAACCACGTCGACTTCATATAGGAACAGAAGGTGGAATCGGACCAGGTGAGGCTGATCGTCAATTCAAGTCTTCCTCACAAGTACCAACGTAGACTAGCATATAGTAGGATTCGGTCAGAAGACGGGTTTCCGCATCTTTAGCGCCCCTTTCTAATAATTTCCTTCGTAATCATTTTTTTCCAGATCTGAAAAGTTATTTAGGATCTAAGTGAGGAAGACTACTAATCAGAATAAATGCTAGGGTTTAGCTTCAATCAGATATGTTCGGAATATGGTTCCCAGATCGTTATACAGTACACATACAATACCGCTGCTATCCAAGGGAAAAAAGGGCGAAATTGGCAAAGTGGGCAACTAAAGCGGCTTTCTACCATAACCCGCTCAAAAGTGTTCTGTTTTGAATTTTCGAAGCACCGAAAATTTCAGCATGTCGTACTTTATTTTTTAAGGTGATACAGATTTTTATTTTGACAATGCTATAGGTCGCGTACGGTCGCTTTTGATCGAACGGGCTCGTTGTCTTGTGATAACATTATTACTTCATAGATAATCCATGTATACAGGGGGTGTGTATACAAGTCTGTTGGTACCTGCTCGTTGGTGCCCCTGCTTCTGCTGAACCCAGCAGACGTTTGAGTGTACACAGGGAACGTTCGAGCGATATAGCGTGCACAACTATATCGCGAAAGTATCCCGCACATTGCATAGAGGTGTCGCCGTCCGGCACACCAAGGCCTCTGGTCCATAACACCTTAGGATCCGTACCTAGGGAGTTCATGGAGTCTTTGGCCACAAGCCAAAGTTTCGCCACCCTGAACTGTCGATCGCTGTCGAGTGATATCCAAAAAACTGCGCTATCCAGACTTCTGAGCTATTTCCATGCACCGTTTGCTGCTTTGCAAGAGACTCGCCTCAAGGATAGACCAGTCATCAACGTCTGGCTATCGGTGTGTTAAACTGAACACAAACACAATGCGGCTGCATGGTGCTACAATACCGCTGGTATCCAAAGGAAAAAGGGGGCGAAATTGCCAAAGTAAGCAACCAAAGCATTCCTTGACCACAACTCGCCTCAAAGTGCTCCATTTTCAATTTCGAAAGAACGAAAATGTTCATCGTGAATAGCTGAGTGATGCAGAACGGGGTGTCGGTGGTGTAATAGTAACACTCTCGCCCGGAAAGCGTGCAATGCAGGTTCGAGTCCTGCCTGACATCTGAGTTTTGCGTTCAACTCAGCTACCTTGTGATAAAATGTTCATCGTTCCACAATCCATCTAACTATATAAAATAATTCCGGAAAACCCCTTTTTAAGATGAACTATCTTGACTTACATGACTTAATCGGTTGGCTTTCGCCTGACGCGGTCATTCCGCATCTTCACCGAGGTGTGCCGTCCTAGTAGTCAGACGTGTCCATTTTTCACGGTCTTCAGCCACAATTTGAACACATTCCATCCAGCTGTCACTATTCCATTTCCTGCGAAACGGAACATCGCGCCTGAACTGTCTTTCGATGCCGAGTGACTTCAAATCCTCTTTAACCACATCCGTCCAGAACTTTCGCCTACGCCCAGGTGGCCGTTTCCAGACAGGATTTGGAAGCATTCTCAAAGCGTGTTGTACGAGACGATCCGGCGGTCTTCTTATTATATGTCCGAGCAGTCGAAGTCGACTTTCCATTGCTGCTTGAGATGGCGTTAGGAAATGCTGGCACCTCCCTCGTGTCAAGAGTTGATGTACTGCGTCGATTTCCTTGTAAAGGTCTTCGTTATGGTATACACGCGGCCAGAAATATCCAAGCAAACGCCTAAAAAGCTTCCTCTCCGTGCAATCCAACCTTTCCATCTGCGTCTTCGGTGCTGCCCACGTCTCCGATCCGTACATCATGATAGGGCGAATAGCGGATAGGTAGGCGCACAATTTGACTTCCTTCGCGATGGTGGCAGACCACAAACACTTGGTTAGAAAATTAAATGCAGACGTAGCTTTCGCACATCGTTGTCGAATATCCGCTGCATAACTACCATCGTTCTTCAGCAAGCAGCCCAAATAACAGAAATCATCCACCAGTTCGATACGTTGTCCATCCACACAAACTACCGTTGAAGGCCTCTGAGAGAGCCACATCTGCTTGCATTTGTCGGGACGAAGACGAAGTCCATAGGCTGCGGCATACTTCGAAACGAGGTTCACAATCCTTTGCAGTTTTGCGTTGTTTTCAGCGGATAACACGATGTCGTCGGCGTACTCCAGGTCGACAAGGGAGCGTCCTGATGGTGTTAGGATCACATCCGCAGGAAACTGTTCTGCAACTCTACGCATGATGTCATCAACGGCGAAGTTTAAAAGAAAAGGTCCCGCAACGGCTCCTTGCCTTACTCCTGTTTTCACCTCGAAAGCTGGCGTAAATCCGACAGGTGTACGAAGTGCTGCTGTTGTTCCTTTGTTCATGTCCTCGATTAACCGAACATACTTTTCCGGGACTCCATCTGCTCGCAGAGCATTGAGCAATCGATCACGATGAGGAGAGTCGAACGCGGCTTCAAAGTCCAAAAAAGCAAGCTGTAATGGCTTCGAATACCGCTGCCACGATTCAATCACTCTTCTCACGATGAACACTTGGTCGATGGTCGATCTTCCAGGTCGAAAACCGGCTTTCTCATCTCTGGTCGTTCTTTCACGATGTTCGATAAGTCGCTCGAGAATGATACGTTCTAAAACCTTGTACATGACACGAAGTAGAGGGATTCCTCTGTAGTTCTTAGGATCCGTGACGGATAGCTTCTTGTGAAGAGGTACGATGATCGCATGTCTCCACTAATCGGGTATCCTTTCGCTCATCCATATAGCACAAATTAAAGGCCAACCGAACATTGCTCGACACGACGCGATCGCGTCACGGCTCTTGTAAACAAAATTAATGATAACCATTTGATAGAGGGCAGGGTATAAAAGAACGGGGGAGCGGTGTGTCTTCATTCACATACCGTCTTTCTTTAGGGGTGAGCGTTTGAGGATCTGCCTGGACTACGAAGCAGGAAAACAGCACCACCGATGGTCAGGATATAACAAAATCGAAAAAAAACTATAAAATCCCTGAAAGTTTAGGTTCCTGGCAAAAGTAAAGATTTGGCATGGCCATAGAAATATACTCAGTTAAAAAGGGAAAATAAAAAAAAATGAAAAAGGTTTTGAAATATTCCTGAGAACGATTTGGCGTAGAATAATTTGTTTTTCGGGAAATGAAGTGAAATAGTTGAAAGTATGATTTGGCAATCGAGTTTGAACCAACTATTGACAAGAGTTGTGCAAAACGAGAGATCGCCTTGTCTGTGCTTATCCGTAGAACATATCAAAGCGAAATCACGCGTGAAATGGGAAGCATCGAAACTTTTTCAGGAGCTGTAATGCGGCGGTCTTCACGTATTAGGTGAAGTAAAATCAACACGCGTGATTTCGCTTTGATATGTTCTACGGATAAGCACAGACAAGGCGATCTCTTGTTTTGCACAACTCTTATCAATAGTTGGTTCAAACTCGACTGCCAAATCATACTTTCAACTATTTCACTTCATTTCCCGAAAAACAAATTATTCTACGCCAAATCGTTCTCAGGAATATTTCAAAATCTTTTTCATTTTTTTTTTATTTTCCCTTTTTAACTGAGTATATTTCTATGGCCATGCCAAATCTTTACTTTTGCCAGGGACCTAAACTTTCAGGGATTTCATTTATTTTCCTAAAGGTTTCCTTTCTAACATGATTTATGCCTGGTGGTGTTAGATGAAAGTAAACCCACTGATGTCCTGCCCCCCCCTTTCTGTGACGTCCTGCGCACTCCAACTAATGGCCTGCACACTTTGTTTGACGTCCTGCACACGCCCACTGATGTCCTGCACACTCCCTCTGATGTCCTGCACCCTTTCACTGATGTCCTACACACTTTCTATGAGATGCTGCACACTCCCACTAATGTCCTGCACCCTTCCACTGATTTCGTACACGCTTTCTCTGAGGTGCTGCACACTCCCACTATAGTCCTGCACGCTCCCACTGATGTCCTGCACACTTTCTACGGCGTTCTGCGCACACCCATTTGGGTCACAAGCATGCTCATGCCGATCATTTTTCCGCAGGGCTACCGTAACCCTCCTTCAAAAATTTTCTGAGTGTCAGCTTGGAAATGAGCACATCGTAATAGCCAAAAAACGTGTTTGCACAATTTCGACCTCCTCAGCCACTTCCCGGCGGCTTCTAGAGAACGGTGTGTGAATGAATGCATACCGCTCCTCTGCCCTTTTATACCCCGGATGTTATGAGCGTGTGTTATCGTTCGTTATCATGTTTTGCTCAAGAACGGTTACGGTAGCCCTGCGGAAAAAATGATCAGCATGGGCGTGCTTCTATTTGGGTCCTGCACACTTTCTACGGCGTCCGGCGCACACCCATTTGGGTCCCACACACTTTCTAGGGCGTTCTGCGCACACCCATTTGGGTCCCGCACACTTTCTACGGCGTTCTGCGCACGCCCATTTGGGTCCCACACGCTTTCTACGGCGTCCGGCGCACTCCCACTCTGGGTCCCGCACGCTTTCTATGGCGTGTGGCGCACTCTCATTTGGGTCCCGCACACTTTCTACGGCGTCTTGCGCACTTTCACTTTGTCACCGCGCACTTTCTACGGCGTCCGGCGCACTCTCATTTGGGTCCCGCACACTTTCTACGGCGTCTTTCGCACTCCTGCTGGGATCCCGCACATTATCTACGGCGTTCTGTGGCGCACTTCTGAGTCACACCGTGCGGCGTTCCAAAAGTACTTCCGAGATCCTGCCGTATTGGTTGAAGCGTTGCCCCGTCAAGTCCTGAGCAAAAGCCTATCAGTAACGGTGTTCATTTCACTAGTTCATTTTTACGAATAAGTAAACGTCGAATGGTTTATAATAACATGTTTACGTGTTTTTGTCTTTCTTGACCCCCAATTTTGAGGTTCCGCAAAAATTGAGCAACCAACTTCAAATTTTGACAGGAGCTAGGTGCAAACAAAACCAGCTCCCTCGCCAAAAATGAGCTCTCTAGCTCAACGATAAGAGTTCCAACAAGATCGTGAACGCCAACTGAAAAAGAAAAGGAGATGAACATTTTTCGACCAAAATGACGTGGTTTTGACACTTTTTCTCGAATCTCAGGTAACCATTCCGGACCATTTTTTGAACAGTCATTCACCTTTCTAAAGCATATCAAATGCAAAAAGAACGGTCTTCCTACGTTTACTCTAAACCCTGATGCTGAAATCAGGGGGTTGCGCGATGGCGAATCAAAGCCAAATCTGGTGAGCGCTTCGCGCTCACCACAATTGTAGAGCCGTGACGCGACCGCGTCGTGTCGAGTAATGTTCGGTTGGCCTTTACGTTCTTATCGCCTGACAATGGGCTTTGCGGCGAAACACATACTCAGGCCAAACCCAAAGCCTTTGTTTGATGGGATCGTTCGGATGCAGTCTATAGTACACTCGGAGCTAATCCTCACGGCGGCTGCGGGGTATAACTCGTCCAAAAGCGCGACCTCATCGTGGATCCTGCGCAATGGGCTAAAACTTGGGTGGATAAGAACCAAAAAAAGCTGGCTAGTGACGCATTTCATGGTAATATGTTTTTGTTATACCTTGTATTTTACGCATGCGTGATAAACTGTATTATGAATACAAGGTTGTAAGTTTTATATTACCATTTTGCTTCATTGATGCCTTCATTTTCAAGTAATATTCTAGAAGAAGAAACCGAAAAATACGGATTCGCATCCACTCGGATGAACAATAGAACGAGAACGACTAAGGGCGATACCGCAATAATGTGAGGCGTCGATAAGTTCATAATTTGCCACCGGCACAAAATTCTCACCAAAGTGTTGTATACTTTCTTTTCAAAGTTTTCCGTCTCAGACACGCTCACGGTTGTTCAGCGGGGGAAAAGGGCTTATCGGTGCAAGGGCGGGAGCGAAAACGGGGAGGAGTTGAATTGTCGGTTGCGCCGCAGATACAGAGAATTTCAAAACACCGGGACGGTTATTTGGCGGTAGAAAATGGGACGACGGTGCAACGGCGGGGATGTGCTCTACCGTCAAATATGTGACACGTTCCGTAACTCAGACAAAAAGACGCATGCCGCCATCAACTTGTTTTGACGAAGGTATTAACAATGATACGGGTATAAAAGGCTCCTAATCCCACAGTGTGCCTCAGTCGGCTCTTCGGAGCCGGACCTGGAAGGTGGCCTCGAGTGAACTTACAGGGGTGCGTTCCAAGAAGATTTCCACGGGAGGAAAAATGAATCTGATAAGAGCCGACCAATGATAGATTGAGAGGCCGCATGAAATGAGCCTATCTGTTAGATTATCATTCGTTATATCTTATCAGACCCATTTTCCTCCCATGGAAATCTTCTTGGAACGCACCTCAGAAGATCCACCGTTAGGCAGAGGATAATTTTTGCCGCCGAGGGGGCTCCTCACGGCTTGGGGGGGGGGAACCCCACCAAAAAGGTGCTCCCGCCGCAACGGTGACCGTGGCGGAGGGAGCACGTCTTTTGTGGGAACCCCGTTAGGTATGCCCCAAGGGTTCCCTCTGCGGACTCGGGAATACCCAGGATGTATTGAAAAACGCGTAATCGGCAATCTGGTCCCGTTGTACTGCGGTGTCAGATCGGTTGATTGGCGGTGAAAGATTGGTTGCTTCGCAGTGCTCCAGCGGAGCAACCGACGTTCCACCGCCTATTAACCGCCCACGTGTCTGTGCGGTGGTACGGAGGATGAGTTTCGGTTATACGCTGGATGACCAGGGAGGGGCAAAAGACATTGCCCCGCCGAATTACCGGCCCCTTGTCTGAGATGTTATAGGCTCGATATCGTAATAACGTTATCGCCTGTTTATCGTCTATTCACAGCTTTAGCCGCTCTCCTCCTCAGAAAGACGGTGTGTGAATGAAAACACACCGCTCTCCATTTCTTTTATACCCTATCCCTTAGGCCCCGGTCAGACTTCGTCGAAAAACCTGCTGAGTCCGACTGAGTCCGAATGAGTCCGGGGTGGAAAAACCTGCTGAGTCCCACTGAGTCCGGTTGCCCCCAGCGCCAACCAACTCCTCTGCGAAACACGCAATTGATAGTGACGATTATTACTTCAGCTGTGAATCGGAACGTGTTTGGTGGCTGATTTTTCTTGTTCTCAACATGTCTGAATCTGATTTCCGTATCAGCAGCAGGTGGAGCAGAGCGCAGACGACGAGAGTCGAGATGCGGCGGGACTCGGCAGGTCGCAGTCGGCCGAAAAAAATGCACCCAAATCACGTGAAAAACACCTATATCAATCGGGTGGGGTGAGGATGATTTCGGTGAGACTCAGTGGGACTCAGTGGGACTCAGTCGGTGCATTGGGCCCGCCCTTGTACGCATGAGAAATATCACTATCGACCGGGGGGATTGCGGTGGGCATCAGACGGTCGTAGTCGGACTCAGTGGGTTAATTTTTTTGCACCCGTCTTCCACGAATTCGATGCGTATCGACCCGGTGGGACTCAGTAGACCCACCGGCTATGACGGGGGCCTTAGGCCCCGGTCAGAGTTGGTGCTATTTGCATCTGTAACCCACCGACTCTCCCCAGCACCCCCCTACGCACCCCCCAACACCCGCCCGGTCGATACGTATGATTAAAATGAAGGGGTGAGGTTGAGAAAATCAGGCATCTTTCATAGTCCTCACCGCAAGCGCGGGAAGTACGGTGGACTAAGAAAGTTCTTACCGCGCAGCACGCGCGGGATGCGCGGTAAGAACTTTCTTAGTCCACCGTACTTCCCGCGCTTGCGGTGAGGACTATGAAAGATGCCTGATTTTCTCAACCTCACCCCTTCATTTTAATCATACGTATCGACCGGGCGGGTGTTGGGGGGTGCGTAGGGGGGTGCTGGGGAGAGTCGGTGGGTTACAGATGCAAATAGCACCAACTCTGACCGGGGCCTAAGGTCCCCGTCATAGTCGGTGGATCTACTGAGTCCCACCGGGTCGATACGCATCGAATTCGTGGAAGACGGGTGCAAAAAAATTAACCCACTGAGTCCGACTACGACCGTCTGATGCCCACCGCAATCCCCCCGGTCGATAGTGATATTTCTCATGCGTACAAAGGCGGGGCCAATGCACCGACTGAGTCCGACTGAGTCCCACTGAGTCTCACCGAAATCATCCTCACCCCACCCGGTTGATATAGGTGTTTTTAACGTGATTTGGGTGCATTTTTTTCGGCCGACTGCGACCTGCCGAGTCCCGCCGCATCTCGACTCTCGTCGTCTGCGCTCTGCTCCACCTGCTGCTGCTGTGTGTGTGTGTGTGTGTGTGTGTGTGTGTGTGTGTGTGTGTGTGTGTGTGTGTGTGTGTGTGTGTGTGTGTGTGTGTGTGTGTGTGTGTGTGTGTGTGTGTGTGTGTGTGTGTGTGTGTGCGTGTGTGCGTGTGTGTGTGTGTGTGTGTGTGTTGCCTGAGATTTGTTACGATAATATCCGAAATTTATCCGAAATTATCCGACGGATATCCGTATCCGAATCATTGGAAAAATGGCATTATCTGAATCGATCCAATATCCGAAAATTTGAAAAAACGCATTATCTGGGGCGCGTTCCAAGAACGTTTCCACGACGCCGTGGGAGGAAAAACAACCTTCCCATGGACAACCTTGCTTTCCATGGAGGCGAATTATAACTGAAAATTGCTTCCACGTGGCCGTGGCTTCGTTTCCGTGGACGCGTTTTGCCATGGGAATGTTCTTGGAACGCACCCCTGAATCGAACCAATATCTGGTAAATTTAAAATTGCATTATCCGAATCGATCCATTATCCGAGGAATTACCCTCGGATAACAAGTATACCGTGTGCCCGGTAATTTCCGACCAAGGATGAGCGGAGGGGGCCAGGCTTTGCGAGCGAAGAATAATCAGGCGCGAGGGGGAGGGGGTGACACCAAATTTCGTTAGCTGGGTCCTGCAGGGAAAATTCGAAACAGAGGAAAACGTGTTTGCTCGGGCAGATCGCATGAGACGTTGAACGCCAGAATCAAACTCGTGTCACATACGGAGTACGATTTTATGGTGACTTTAAAGGCAGCATACACGCTCAAAAATTATATCAATTTAATGGAATGAATCGAAGGTCTGAAGCTGTTAATATTCAGAGATAACGAAAAAAATGTAAAAAAAATCGACTAAAATGAAGATATAACGATTTATTCTATATTGGCCCAGAAGTGGACGAGTTTTACCGCATTGGCTGAAATAGCGAGCTAGCGACAAATTTGTTGGGATAACGACGCTAATGTACTCGTACTACCCTTTCTGGAACACTTACGACATTAGAAGCATAAAAAATAAGCCAAAATGACCGTAATCGAGCATTGAATATTTGTATTGAGGGGTGGAGCCCGTATCGGTGGGCGGAGAAAGGATGATTTTGTGACTCAATACGGTCATTTTAACTCGTTTTCAACTCTTCCAACTGCGTGAGTTCTCTTCTAGGGCCCGTGCGAACCCACTAATGTAGTTATCTCAACAACCTTTGCGAGCGTGTATGCTGCCTTTAATGCAGGCACCCGTGACTAAGTACTTACATCATCGCGCACTCCGCGAGGTGGTGGCTAGGAAAGTTCCCCAGTCTATCGATAAGACTTGTATGGGGCACCGGCCATGGGGTTTGGAAATTTTCGGAGAAGGAAATAGTACCCGCGCAGGGTGTGAGAGAAGATCCCCGACATTGTCATACAAGGAATCAATCAATTATCTAAGCGATGACACCGCGGACATGTTCTGCCCGGGCTCCGCGCCCTTTTGCTTGGATATCCGGGCGTCGCGCCCATTATGAGTCATGGTGCATGGGCGGAGACCTGTAGGGTGCCAAGCGCGCAAAGGGCCCCCGCCTCGCTGAGTAGTGGGTACGGGCGCACGGCCCTCCGACGTTCTGAAAGTACGCGCAGGGCCCTTCTGAGAGGTTGCGGGAAGAAGCTGTGTGCGAATTTTCACACAGTCCCATTACCTCAAGGTATGGAACCTTGGTGGCACGAAACTCTATTGCTGAATGGATGCCACCCATTGGTTAGTGATGGCAAAAAACCATGCGAATTTGCCAACATGGCTTGCCAATGTCGGGACTATTTTAAACGGAGGGGGGGATGCACTCAGGTAAAACTCAGAAATGAAATGAACCACCTCATAAAGATGAATGGAAGACCTGATAAAAGATGCTTGATGCTGCTATCAATCACTGTTGTTGATGATATTCTATACAAATACTTCGATTGATATCGCTATAGAACAGTGATTCATTTCATTTCTATGAGAAATTCTTGGGTGTCCCCCCCCTCCCTCCCCGTCTAGGATAGTCCCTCAACGTCCACCACCTTACCTCGCCTGTATTCTTTTGAAGGCAGTTTTTACGATGAAAGTCGTTTTTCTGTTTTTCCGCCTATATTGAAAGCGGTCCCATGCTGATTTCATTGATGTCCCTGGAATCGTACAAGACCCCCTGGAAGCGTAGTTATGTCTCCTCAAAATTCAGCTAGGAAAGCATTGTGGACGAGTTGTAGGGGGCTTGTAAAGCCCCTTTCATAGCTTGTCGGCCGACGTCGGACGACTCTTTATCAAGTTCGATAAGTTAAGATAGATAAGATGGTTAGGGTAGGGTGGATAGATATTACACATTCGATAACGAGTCGTCCGACGTCGGTCGGGCAAGTGTGAAAGAGGCTTAACTCCCGCTTTTTACAGCCGATGTGTGCGAGCTGACCTGAGCAAAGAGAGAAGATGAGAATGAAGGGAAGAACGGGGCTTTTGATCGGAAACCATCGCTCATCTAACCACGAATTCAGTGCAACTATTACAGGACGTGGGCGGAATGGCCCAATGGGATGGCTGGCCCACGAGATTTTCACCCACTTACCGGCCGTTTTTCGTCGCACTTCCGTTCTTAATCCTCTTAGAGGGACCCAAAGTTTACGTTTAAGCAAAAAAAAACGTGCAACTTTTCCTTCGTGAACACTGCCTTTAAACAGTCGAGTTGGGAAATGAAAATGCGATTTGTTGGGAATGCCATGAGGAATTCAGCTTCTTTTTTCGAAGTTGAAATTTTGACTTTTGAGAGGGGTCGCACGTCTTAAAGTGATTTTTCGTGATGATGTAAAGCAAATCCCCGCTCACGTGGTTATTGAAATTAGTGGAATAGACGTGAAACTGATTCTTTTCAGTTCGCGAACAGTCGCGTTTTTAATTTGCAGAAACCTTTTTTCTACGAACTCTACTACGTTTTTGTATTTTTTCTAAAAATTTATAAATCTTTCACCTGAAAATTTCACGATCCGCCTTCCAACTTTTCGTTCTTCTCCGAAAAATTGTTACGACCCCCCACCACCACCGGTCGGCAAGCAGTCCACACCTGCTGGACCCTGTATAAAGAGTGCCCCAAAGGCATCGTGCACGCGGACAAACACTTTCAATTTTTTGAGTATAATCGAACAATTGGGGCTAGGTGACATCACCCACGAGACTTGAGGCTTCTAGTATGCGCCTCTTAAAAGTTATGGCCACCTGGAAACTAATGTGGGGTCGACCATCTAGCACTTCTGGGCCGATCATCTACCACTTCTCCAGAGAGTGTTAAAGCGAGCGTCAAACTACATGAAAAACATTTATGGTACAAGCTCCACATGCAAGAAAGCTTCAAAAATGGCAGTGACTAGGTCTCCAAATGCAGAAAAACTTTGAAAACGATTTTGTCGCGAAATTCAAATCAATTTTACAATGTATTCAAGCTGGTCTTTCTTCACAAATGAATGTTTTTCTGTGGCTGCTCCGACATTTCCGTTCACTAAAGGGGGCAAGCCCTGCAAAAACATGAAAAAATAATACATGGTTTTCTGCGCGCACGATGCCTCTAATAGTAAGTGGGGGTTTCTTTCATTCTGAGGATTTGTTGAACCGACGGTAATCCTTTCAACCATGACCCGTAGGGTACGCTACAACTGCAGTTTATCGTGAACGCCGTCTTTCATTGATAAATAGTGCCAGCCATTGAGTGACAAGGTCAGCAGTCAGCGTTCGCTCCACATTGTATCGTAGGTGAATCGCTTTTCATGTGATGCATGAGGCCTTGCAATCTGCTTGTTCAGCGAGACGCAACTTTCGAATCGCATTATATTCAATGCACGACCTTGGCCGAAACGAGAATCGCCTTGTGAAACTCATCAAAGCATGAATCGCACGATTCATTGGGCTTCTGTAGCCGCTTACGACATATATGCAACTCATGGTGGGGAACTGGTCGAGGAAGGGATCGACAATGCTCTTGAGAGATTCCCGTTTGATTCATTTTAGTTCGTTGTAGAATCATTTGGTTATTGTGTTCAGACTTTTCCAAAAGTTAGTGAATACCTAGAACCAAAGACTGTGACTCAAACACTGATATTAATTTCTGAAAGTTAGGCTCCGCAGAAAAGGTCAAGGATTTGGCATTGCTCTTAAATGTCGTGAAATTGTTTTATTGGATTTGGCTCTCAACTTGATTTTCCAAATGTAGTGAAATTGTCGAATTGATTTGGCTGTGATGGTATTATATGCAGTTAACATAATCATTAAATGTAGTGAAATTTTTGCACACGGATTAGGCAGGAGCTCTATGAATTAACACTGTCAAATCACGCGTAGGAAGGTCCTCTGGCAAGCGAATGAAGACAAAAAGAAAAAAAATAATCTTCAGCCAACAATGCTGAACGAAACGTGGCCTTATGGACTAGAAACAAGGTTTTCGAATGTTATTCTGCCTTTTCAGTGTAGCTCCCACTAAGGTACCAGACCTTCCCTCACCGATTAGATAAAGATCATGAAAACGAAATCTAACGCATTTTATTAGCTACTGATGCAATGTCTTCGGGTCCTCAATGCTTTCAAGGTTCACATTGTATGGAAACGTTTTTGCTGCTAGACTTATTTTTGTTCTCATTTGATTCAATATGCGCTCCAAGAAAAACCTATTCTGACGCGTGATTTGACTGTGATAATTCATAGAGCTCCTGCTGAATCCGTGTGCAAAAATTTCACTACATTTAATGATTATGTTAACTGCATATAATACCATCACAGCCAAATCAATTCGACAATTTCATTACATTTGAAAAATCAAGTTGAGAGCCAAATCCAATAAAACAATTTCACGACCTTTAGGAGCTATGCCAAATCCTTGACCTTTTCTGCGGAGCCTAACTTTCAGAAATTTCACAACTTTTTCCAAGAGTTTCCCTTCTACAATATCGTCAAGCTCTAAAAGTCAAGTTGTTTTTTTTTTCGATAAAATAGAGGTAGAAGTGAAGAAACAACCGCTCCGCTGCTAAGACTGCAAGACAATAGTTGCAACGCGGCTTCCTACAGATAAAATGCAAGGCTTATGCTTTTTGAATTCAAAAGTCGAAAAAATGAAGAAATGAGCTTTAAAGGCAGTGTTCACGATAAGAATCGTTTTTCTGCTTCTACGCCTATCTTGAAGACGGTCCCATGCTGATTCCAGTGATGTTTTTGGAATCGTACAAGACCTTCTGGGAACGGAGGTATGGTCGCTCAAAGATTGAGCTAAGGAAACATGGTGGACGAGTTGTCCGAGGCTTATAACTTCCGTCTTTTGCAGCCGATGTATGCGAGCTGACCTGAGTAAAGAGAGAAGTTGGGAATAAGGAGAAGAACGGGGCTATTGACCGGAATCCATCGCTCATCTCACAATCTCAAGCATTCATTTGTTCACGTTGGTGGGCGTGGAAAGTGCATCTGAGGTGTGACGAGCTGACAGTTGTCCAACTTTGGGGCCGTAGGGAACCGTTCCGAGCTCATTTTTCTTAGTTTTTTCAACGTTAGGGTTGCGCTAGGCCCCGCAGCTGCCGATCTCCACCAAAAAATCAGACATGGTTTTTATCGTAGACACTGCCTTTAAAATGACCCAATTGTATAGGGTTAGGGCACTATCCTAGACGGGGAGGGGGCACCCACCATTCAAGACAGAAATGGAATGAACCGCCAATCGGTAAGGCTACCAATCGAAGTATTTCCATAGAGCCCTTATAAAAACAATGATTGATAGCGCAGTAACAGGCATCTTTTATCAGAGTTTTTCATCATTTCTATGAGTAAATCTTGGGTGGCCCCACCACGTCTAGGATAGACCCAGGGTCAGCCGCTCTAGCCAAACTTCACCGGTTCATGCTGATGTGGCTCGTCTGCGCCAGCCCAAATGTCTGATTCGGAACAAGAACGATAGTTAAAGGCAGTATTTTCGATAGAAATGTGTTTCAGTTTCCACTAGGAATGGGTAGTGGAGGGGCACACTGTAACGTTGACGTCGAAAGAACGCATGAAAGCGAGCCAGGAAAAGCTCCAAAAGAGCCCGAAGTTGCCACTTCGAGCGCAAGGCAAACCCCAAAAGCGCAACACACGCCCACCGACGTGAACAAATGATTGCTCGAGATCGTGAGATGAGCGATGATTTATAATCATGGCCCCGTTCTTCCTTTAATTCTCAACTTCTCTCTTTACTCACGTCAGCTGGCATACATCGGCTGCAAAAGACGGAAGTTACAAGCCTCGGACAGCTCGTCCACCATGTTTCCTTAGCTCAGTTTTTGAGGAACCATAACTCCGTTCCCAGAAGGTCTTGTACGATTTCAGAGATATTATTGGAATCAGCATGGGGCCGTTTTCAAGATAAACGGGAGAACAAAAGAACGAACTTAATGGTAAACACTGCCTTAAAGAGCGCCAGAAGAGGACTACCGTAATCTTAAGAATGATGTTATTCGGCTCTCGTAAACAAATTTGGTGATACCCAATTGATCAATGGCAAAGTATAAGAGAAGTGAAGAGCGGTGTGTCTTCATTCAAACACCGTCCTTCTCCAGAGGTCAGCAGTTGAGGATCTGCCTGGACTACAAAGCAGGAAAACAGCACCACCGGTGGTGAAGATGTAGCGAATTCGGAGTCAGAAATTAGAAAATTTTAAAGCCAACTCGAGTGAGATTACGGTAGCCCTGTTCTGGCGCACTTAACTTTCGTTCTTGTTGATTCGGAGGCATGGCTTGCATATGAAGTCCTGGACATTAAACTGAGGTCGTGCGCACGTCCCTTGATGTTCTGCGCACTCCTACTAAGATCCTACACACATTCCATGACGTGCTGCTCATCCTTACAGGGGTCCTGCACAAGCTTCATGATGTCCTGCACACATTTACTGAGGTCCTGTACACATTCCATGACGTCCTTCTCATCCCTAGCGGGGTTCTACGCACGTTCCATGATGTCCTGCACACCCCTACTGGGGTCCTGCGCAAGTTCCTTGATGTCCTGCACACTCCTAAGATCCTGCACACGTCCCATGATGTCCTGCGCACTCCTACTGAGGTCCTGCACACATTCTTCGACGTCCTGCACACCTCTACTGGGGTCCTGCGCAGGTTCCATGATCTCCTGCACACTCCTACTGAGGTCCTGCACACATTCTACGACGTCCTGCACACCCCTACTGGGGTCCTGCACAGGTCCCATGATGTCCTGCACACTCCTACTAAGGTCGTGCACACGTTCCATGATGTCCTGCACACTCCTTCTAAGGTCCTGCTCACATTCTACGACGTCCTGCACACCCCTACTGGGGCCCTGCACAGGCCCCATGATGTCCTGCACACTCCTACTGAGGTCCTGCACACATTCTACTACGTCCTGCAAACCCCTACTGGGGTCCTGCATAGGTCCCATGATGTCCTGCACACTCCAACTAAGGTCCTGCACAGGTTTCATGATGTCCTGCACACTCCTACTAAGGTCCTGCACACCTTCTACGACTTCCTGCACATCCTTAAGGGGGTCCTACACACGTTCCATGATGTCCTGCACACTCCTACTAAGGTCCTGCACACATTCTTCGACGTCCTGCTCACCCCTACTGGGGTCCTGCACAGGTTCCATGATGTCCTGCACACTCCTACTGAGGTCCTGCACACATTCTACTAAGTCCTGCAAACCCTTACTGGGGTCCTGCACAAGTTACTTGATGTCCTGCACACTCCTACTGAGGTCCTGCACACCTTCTACGACGTCCTGCACACCCCTAAGGGGGTCCTACACAGGTCTCATAATGCCGTGCACACTCCTGTTGAGGTCCGGCACACATTCTACGACGTCCTGCACACCCCTGCTGGGGTCCTGCACAGGTCCCATGATGTCCTGTACACTCCTACTAAGGTCCTGCACACGTTCCATGATGTCCTGCACACTCCTACTAAGGTCCTGCACACCTTCTACGACGTCCTGCACACCCTTAAGGGGGTCCTACACACGTTCCATGATGTCCTGCACACTCCTACTAAGGTCCTGCACACATTCTTCGACGTCCTGCTCACCCCTACTGGGGTCCTGCACAGGTTCCATGATGTCCTGCACACTCCTACTGAGGTCCTGCACACATTCTACTAAGTCCTGCAAACCCTTACTGGGGTCCTGCACAAGTTACTTGATGTCCTGCACACTCCAACTGAGGTCCTGCACACCTTCTACGACGTCCTGCACACCCCTAAGGGGGTCCTACACAGGTCTCATAATGCCGTGCACACTCCTATTGAGGTCCTGCACACATTCTACGACGTCCTGCACACCCCTGCTGGGGTCCTGCACAGGTCCCATGATGTCCTGCACACTCCAACTAAGGTCCTGCACAGGTTTCATGATGTCCTGCACACTCCTACTAAGGTCCTGCACACCTTCTACGACGTCCTGCACATCCTTAAGGGGGTCCTACACACGTTCCATGATGTCCTGCACACTCCTACTAAGGTCCTGCACACATTCTTCGACGTCCTGCTCACCCCTACTGGGGTCCTGCACAGGTTCCATGATGTCCTGCACACTCCTACTGAGGTCCTGCACACATTCTACTAAGTCCTGCGAACCCTTACTGGGGTCCTGCACAAGTTACTTGATGTCCTGCACACTCCTACTGAGGTCCTGCACACCTTCTACAACGTCCTGCACACCCCTAAGGGGGTCCTACACAGGTCTCATAATGCCGTGCACACTCCTATTGAGGTCCTGCACACATTCTACGACGTCCTGCACACCCCTGCTGGGGTCCTGCACAGGTCCCATGATGTCCTGCACACTCCAACTAAGGTCCTGCACAGGTTTCATGATGTCCTGCACACTCCTACTAAGGTCCTGCACACCTTCTACGACGTCCTGCACATCCTTAAGGGGGTCCTACACACGTTCCATGATGTCCTGCACACTCCTACTAAGGTCCTGCACACATTCTTCGACGTCCTGCTCACCCCTACTGGGGTCCTGCACAGGTTCCATGATGTCCTGCACACTCCTACTGAGGTCCTGCACACATTCTACTAAGTCCTGCAAACCCTTACTGGGGTCCTGCACAAGTTACTTGATGTCCTGCACACTCCTACTGAGGTCCTGCACACCTTCTACGACGTCCTGCACACCCCTAAGGGGGTCCTACACAGGTCTCATAATGCCGTGCACACTCCTGTTGAGGTCCGGCACACATTCTACGACGTCCTGCACACCCCTGCTGGGGTCCTGCACAGGTCCCATGATGTCCTGTACACTCCTACTAAGGTCCTGCACACGTTCCATGATGTCCTGCACACTCCTACTAAGGTCCTTCACACCTTCTACGACGTCCTGCACATCCTTAAGGGGGTCCTACACACGTTCCATGATGTCCTGCACACTCCTACTAAGGTCCTGCACACATTCTTCGACGTCCTGCTCACCCCTACTGGGGTCCTGCACAGGTTCCATGATGTCCTGCACACTCCTACTGAGGTCCTGCACACATTCTACTAAGTCCTGCAAACCCTTACTGGGGTCCTGCACAAGTTACTTGTTGTCCTGCACACTCCTACTGAGGTCCTGCACACCTTCTACGACGTCCTGCACACCCCTAAGGGGGTCCTACACAGGTCTCATAATGCCGTGCACACTCCTATTGAGGTCCTACACACATTCTACGACGTCCTGCACACCCCTGCTGGGGTCCTGCACAGGTCCCATGATGTCCTGCACACTCCAACTAAGGTCCTGCACAGGTTTCATGATGTCCTGCACACTCCTACTAAGGTCCTGCACACCTTCTACGACGTCCTGCACATCCTTAAGGGGGTCCTACACACGTTCCATGATGTCCTGCACACTCCTACTAAGGTCCTGCACACATTCTTCGACGTCCTGCTCACCCCTACTGGGGTCCTGCACAGGTTCCATGATGTCCTGCACACTCCTACTGAGGTCCTGCACACATTCTACTAAGTCCTGCAAACCCTTACTGGGGTCCTGCACAAGTTACTTGATGTCCTGCACACTCCTACTGAGGTCCTGCACACCCTCTACGACGTCCTGCACGCCCCTAAGGGGGCCCTACACAGGTCTCATAATGCCGTGCACACTCCTATTGAGGTCCTACACCCATTCTACGACGTCCTGCACACCCCTGCTGGGGTCCTGCACAGGTCCCATGATGTCCTGCACACTCCAACTAAGGTCCTGCACAGGGTTCATGAGGTACTGCACACTCCTACTAAGGGCCTGCACACCTTCTACGACGTCCTGCACATCCTTAAGGGGTCCTACACACGTTCCATGATGTCCTGCACACTCCTACTAAGGTCCTGCACACATTCTTCGACGTCCTGCTCACCCCTACTGGGGTCCTGCACAGGTTCCATGATGTCCTGCACACTCCTACTGAGGTCCTGCACACATTCTACTAAGTCCTGCAAACCCTTACTGGGGTCCTGCACAGGTTCCATGATGTCCTGCACACTCCTACTGAGGTCCTGCACACCTTCTACGACGTCCTGCACACCCCTACTGGGGTCCTACACACGTCTCGTAATGTCCCGCACACTCCTGTTGAGGTCCTGCACACATTAAACGACGTCCTGCACACTCCTACTTCGGTTTTGCACACGTCCCATGATGTCCTGGACACTCCTACTGAAGTCCTGCACACATTCTACTACGTCCTGCACACCCTTACTGGGGTCCTGCACAGGTTCCATGATGTCCTGCACACTCCTACTAAGGTCCTGCACACCTTCTACGACGTCCTGCACATCCTTAAGGGGGTCCTGCACACGTTCCATGATGTCCTGCACACTCCTACTAAGGTCCTGCGTACATTCATCGACGTCCTGCTCACCCCTACTGGGGTCCTGCACAGGTTCCATGATGTCCTGCACACTCCTACTGAGGTCCTGCACACATTTTACTACGTCCTGCACACCCTTACTGGGTCCTGCACAAGTTCCTTGATGTCCTGCACACTCCTACTGAAGTCCTGCACACATTCTACGACGTCCTGCACACCCCTAAGGGGTCCTACACAGGTCTCATAATGTCCTGCACACTCCTACTGAGGTCCTGCACACATTCTACGACGTCCTGCGCACCCCTACCGGGGTCCTGCACAGGTCCCATGATGTCTTGCACACTCCTACTGAGGTCCTGCACAGGTCCCATGATGTCCTGCACACTCCTAATGAGGTCCTGCACACCTACGACGTGCTGCACACCCCTACTGGGGTCCTGCACACGTTCCATGATGTCCTGCGCACTCCTACTAAGGTCCTGCACACATTCTTCGACGTCCTGCACACCCCTACTGGGGTCCTGCACAGGTCCCATGATGTCCTGCACACTCCTAATGAGGTCCTGCACACATTCTACGACGTCCTGCACACCCCTACTGGGGTCCCGCACAGGTCCCATGATGTCCTGCACACTCCTACTGAGGTCCTGCACACCTTCTACGACGTCCTGCACACCCTACTGGGGTCCTGCACACAGTTCCATGATGTCCTGCACACTCCTACTGAGGTCCTGCACATTCTATGACGTCCTGCACACCTGCTGAGGGTCCTGCACATTCCCATGATGTCCTGCACACTCCTACTAAGGTCCTGCACACGTTCCATGATGTCCTGCACACTCCTACTAAGGTCCTGCAGACATTCTACGACGTCCTGCACACCCCCACTGGGGTCCTGCGCAGATTCCATGATGTCCTGCACACTCCTACCAAGGTCCTGCACACATTCTACGACGTCCTGCACACTCTTACTGGGGACCTGCACAGGTTCCATGATGCCCTGCACACTCCTACTGAGGTCCTGCACACATTCTACGACGTCCTGCACACCCCTACTGGGGTCCTGCACAGGTCTTATGATGTCCTGCACACTCCTACTGAGGTCCTGCACACATTCTACGACGTCCTGCACACCCCTACTTGGGTCCTGCACAGGTCTTATGATGTCCTGCACACTCCTACTGAGGTCCTGCACACATTCTACGACGTCCTGCACACCCCTACTGGGGTCGTGCACAGGTCCCATGATGTCCTGCACACTCCTACTAAGGTCCTGCACACGTTCCAATGATGTCCTGCACACTCCTACTAAGGTCCTGCACACATTCTACGACGTCCTGCACACCCCTACTTGGGTCCTGCACAGGTCCCATGATGTCCTGCACACTCCTACTAAGGTCCTGCACACATTCTGCGACGTCCTGCACATCCCTACTGGGGTCCTGCACAGGTTCCATAATGTCCTACACACTCCTACTGAGGTCCTGCACACCTTCTACTACGTCCTGCACACCCCTAAAGGGGTCCTGCACAGGTCCCATGATGTCCTGCACACTCCTACTAAGGTCCTGCACACGTTCCATGATGTCCTGCACACTCCTACTAAGGTCTGTTCTACGACGTCCTGCACCCTACTGGGGTCCTGCACAGGTTCCATGATGTCCTGCACACTCCTACTGAGGTCCTGCACACATTCTACGACGTCCTGCACACCCTACTGGGGTCCTGCACAGGTCTCATGATGTCCTGCACACTCCTACTGAGGTCCTGCACACATCTTCTACTACGTCCTGCACAGAGCCCTTGCTGGGGTCCTGCGCATGTTCCATGATGTCCTGCACGCTCCTACTTAGGTCCTGCACACATTCTACTACGTCCTGCTCAACCCTACTGGGGTCTTGCACATGTCCCATAATGTCCTGCACACTCCTAGATTCTGCACACATTCTACGACGTCCTGCACACCCCTACTGGGGATTTGCACAGGGGTCATGATGTCCTGCACACTCCTACTAAGGTCCTGCACACGTTCTACTACGTCCTGCAAACCCCCTACTGGGGTCCTGCACCGATTCCATGATGTCCTGCACACTCCTACTGAGGTCCTGCACACATTCTACTACGTCCTGCACACCCCTACTGGGGTCCTGCACAGGTCCCATGATGTCCTGCACACTCCTACTAAGGTCCTGCACACGTTCCATGATGTCCTGCACACTCCTACTGAGGTCCTGCACACATTCTACGACGTCCTGCACACCCTTACTGGGGTCCTGCACAGGTCCCATGATGTCGTGCGCACTCCTGCTAAGGTCCTGCACACATTCTTCGACGTCCTGCACACCCCTACTGGGGTCCTGCACAGGTTCCATGATGTCCTGCACACTTCTACTGAGGTCCTGCACACATTCTACGACGTCCTGCACACCCCTACTGGGGTCCTGCACAGGTTCCTTGATGTCCTGCACACTCCTACTGAGGTCCTGCACACCTTCTACGACGTCCTGCACACCCCTAAGGGGGTCCTACACAGGTCTCATAATGTCCTGCACACTCCTACTGAGGTCCTGCACACATTCTACGACGTCCTGCACACCCCTACTGGGGTCCTGCACAGGTCCCATGATGTCCTGCACACTCCTACTAAGGTCCTGCACACGTTCCATGATGTCCTGCGCACTCCTACTAAGGTCCTGCACACATTCTTCGACATCCTGCTCACCCTTACTAAGGTCCTGCACACGTTCCATGATGTCCTGCGCACTCCTACTAAGGTCCTGCACACATTCTTCGACGTCCTGCTCACCCCTACTGGGGTCCTGCACAGGTTCCATGATGTCCTGCACACTCCTACTGAGGTCCTGCACACATTCTACTACGTCCTGCACACCCTTACTGGGGTCCTGCACAAGTTTCTTGTTGTCCTGCACACTCCTACTGAGGTCCTGCACACCTTCTACGACGTCCTGCACACCCCTAAGGGGTCCTACACAGGTCTCATAATGTCGTGCACTCCTATTGAGGTCCTGCACACATTCTACGACGTCCTGCACACCCCTACTGGGGTCCTGCACAGGTCCCATGATGTCCTGCACACTCCAACTAAGGTCCTGCACAGGTTTCATGATGTCCTGCACACTCCTACTAGGTCCTGCACACCTTCTACGACGTCCTGCACATCCTTAAGGGGGTCCACACACGTTCCATGATGTCCTGCACACTCCTACTAAGGTCCTGCGTACATTCATCGACGTCCTGCTCACCCCTACTGGGGTCCTGCACAGGTTCCATGATGTCCTGCACACTCCTACTGAGGTCCTGCACACATTCTACTACGTCCTGCACACCCCAACTGGGGTCCTGCACAGGTCCCATGATGTCCTGCACACTCCTACTGAGGTCCTGCACACCTTCTACAGGTCCTGCACACCCTAAGGTCCTGCACACAGGTCTCATAATGTCCTGCACACTCCTACTGAGGTCCTGCACATTCTACGACGTCCTGCACACCCCTACAGGGTCTGCACAGGTCATGATGTCCTGCACCTCCAACTGGTCTGCACATGATGTCCTGCACACTCCTACTAAGGTCCTGCAAGACGTCCTGCACATCCGACTGAGTTCCTACACACGTTCCATGACGTCCTGCACACTCCTACTGGGGTCCTGCACATTCCCATGATGTCCTGCACACTCCTACTGAGGTCCTGCACAGATTCCATGATGTCCTGCACACTCCTACTGGAGTCCTGCAGGTCCACATGTCCTGCAAACCCCTTACTGGGGTCCTGCACAGTTCCCATGATGTCCTGCACACCTACTGGGGTCCTGCACAGGTCCCATGATGTCCTGCACACTCCTACTGAGGTCCTGCACACATTCTACTACGTCCTGCACACCCTACTGGGGTCCTGCACAGGTCCCATGATGTCCTGCACTCCTACTGGGGTCCTGCACAGGTCCCATGACGTCCTGCACACCCTTACTGGGGTCCTGCACAAGTTCCTTGATGTCCTGTACACTCCTACTGAGGTTCTGCACACTTTCTACGACGTCCTGCACATCCCTACTGGGGTCCTGCACAGGTTCCATGATGTCCTGCACACCCTACTAAGGTCCTGCACACATTCTACGACGTCCTGCACACCCCTACTGGGGTCATGCACAGGTTCCATAATGTCCTGCACACTTCTACTGAGGTCGTGCACACATTCTACGACGTCTTGCACACCCTTACTGGGGTTCTGCACAAGTTCCTTGATGTCCTGCACACTCCTACTGAGGTCCTGCACACATTCTACGATGCCCTGCGCACCCCTACTGGGGTCCTGCACACGTCTCATAATGTCCTGCGCACTCCTACTGAGGTCGTGCTCACATTCTACGACGTCATTCACACCTCTATTGGGGTCCTGCACAGGTCCCATGATGTCCTGCACACTCCTACTAAGGTCCTGCACAGGTTCCATTATGTCCTGCACACTACTACTTAGGTCCTGCACACCTTCTACGAAGTCCTGCACACCCCTACTGGGGTCCTGCACAGGTCCCATGATGTCCTGCACACTCCTACTAAGGTCCTGCACACATTCTTCGACGTCCTGCTCACCCCTACTGGGGTCCTGCACAGGTTCCATGATGTCCTGCACACTCCTACTGAGGTCCTGCACACATTCTACTACGTCCTGCACACCCCTACTGGGTTCCCGCACAGGTCCAATGATGTCCTGCACGCTCCTATTGAGGTCCTGCACGTTCCATGATGTCCTGCACACTCTTACTGAGGTTCTGCACACTTTCTACGACGTCCTGCTCATCCCTACTGGGGTCCTGCACAGGTTCCATGATGTCCTGCACACCCTACTAAGGTCCTGCACACATTCTACGACGTCCTGCACACCCCTACTGGGGTCATGCACAGGTCTCATGATGTCCTGCACACTCCTACTGAGGTCCTGCACACATTCTACGACGTCCTGCAAACCCTTAATGGGGTCCTGCACAGGTTCCATGATGTCCTGCACACTCCTACTGAGGTCCTGCACACATTCTACTACGTCCTGCTCACCCCTACTGGGGTCCTGCACAGGTTCCATGATGTCCTGCACACTCCTACTGAGGTCCTGCACGTTCTACGACGTCCTGCACACCCTACTGGGGTCCTGCACAGGTCTCATGATGTCCTGCACACTCCTACTGAAGTCCTGCACACATTCTACTACGTCCTGCGCACCCTTACTGGGGTCCTGCACAGGTTCCATGATGTCCTGCACACTCCTACTGAGGTCCTGCACACATTCTACTACGTCCTGCACACCCCTACTGGGGTCCTGCACAGGTCCCATGATGTCCTGCACACTCCTACTAAGGTCCTGCACACGTTCCATGATGTCCTGCACACTCCTACTAAGGTCTGCACACATTCTACGACGTCCTGCACACCCCTACTGGGGTCCTGCACAGGTCCCATGATGTCCTGCACACTCCTACTAAGGTCCTGCACACATTCTTCGACGTCCTGCACACCCCTACTGGGGTCATGCACAGGTTTCATAATGTCCTACACACTCCTACTGAGGTCCTGCACACCTTCTACTACGTCCTGCACACCCCTAAAGGGGTCGTACACAGGTCTCATAATGTCCTGCACACTCCTACTGATGTCCTGCACACCTTCTACGACGTCCTGCAAACCCTTACTGGGGTCCTGCACAAGTTCCATGATGTCCTGCGAACTCCTACTGAGGTCCTGCACACATTCTACGACGTCCTGAGCACCCCTAATGGGGTCCTCCACAGGTCTCATAATGTCCTGCACACTCCTACTAAGGTCGTGCACACGTTCTTCGACGTCCTGCTCACCCCTACTGGGGTCCTGCACAGGTTCCATGATGTCCTGCACACTCCTACTGAGGTCCTGCACACATTCCACTACGTCCTGTACACCCCTACTTGGGTCCTGCACAGGTCCCATGATGTCCTGCACACTCCTACTAAGGTCCTGCACACGTTCCATGATGTCCTGCACACTCCTACTAAGGTCCTGCTCACATTCCACGACGTCCTGCACACCCCTACTGGGGTCCTGCACAGGTCCCATGATGTCCTGCACCCTCCTACTGAGGTCCTGCACACATTCTACTATGTCCTGCAAACCCTTACTGGGGTCCTGCACAGGTCCCATGATGTCCTGCACACTCCAACTAAGGTTCTGCACAGGTTCCATGATGTCCTGCACACTCCTACTAAGGTCCTGCACACGTTCCATGATGTCCTGCACACTCCTACTAAGGTCTGCACACATTCTACGACGTCCTGCACACCCCTAAAGGGGTCGTACACAGGTCTCATATTGTCCTGCACAATCCTACTGATGTCCTGCACACCTTCTACGACGTCCTGCAAACCCTTACTGGGGTCCTGCACAAGTTCCATGATGTCCTGCGAACTCCTACTGAGGTCCTGCACACATTCTACGACGTCCTGAGCACCCCTAATGGGGTCCTCCACAGGTCTCATAATGTCCTGCACACTCCTACTGAAGTCCTGCACACATTCTACTACGTCCTGCGAACCCTTACTGGGGTCCTGCACAGGTTCCATGATGTCCTGCACACTCCTACTGAGGTCCTGCACACATTCTACTACGTCCTGCACACCCCTACTGGGGTCCTGCACAGGTCCCATGATGTCCTGCACACTCCTACTAAGGTCCTGCACACGTTCCATGATGTCCTGCACACTCCTACTAAGGTCTGCACACATTCTACGACGTCCTGCACACCCCTACTGGGGTCCTGCACAGGTCCCATGATGTCCTGCACACTCCTACTAAGGTCCTGCACACATTCTTCGACGTCCTGCACACCCCTACTGGGGTCATGCACAGGTTTCATAATGTCCTACACACTCCTACTGAGGTCCTGCACACCTTCTACTACGTCCTGCACACCCCTAAAGGGGTCGTACAGAGGTCTCATAATGTCCTGCACACTCCCTACTGATGTCCTGCACACCTTCTAC
The DNA here is from genome assembly GCA_029168955.1 of Aplectana chamaeleonis. Lineage (NCBI taxonomy): Eukaryota > Metazoa > Nematoda > Chromadorea > Rhabditida > Cosmocercidae > Aplectana > Aplectana chamaeleonis. Next base: position 158,482 of record JAPDOI010000799.1, on the reverse strand, counting down.
GACGTCCTGCAAACCCTTACTGGGGTCCTGCACAAGTTCCATGATGTCCTGCGAACTCCTACTGAGGTCCTGCACACATTCTACGACGTCCTGAGCACCCCTAATGGGGTCCTCCACAGGTCTCATAATGTCCTGCACACTCCTACTAAGGTCGTGCACACGTTCTTCGACGTCCTGCTCACCCCTACTGGGGTCCTGCACAGGTTCCATGATGTCCTGCACACTCCTACTGAGGTCCTGCACACATTCCACTACGTCCTGCACACCCCTACTTGGGTCCTGCACAGGTCCCATGATGTCCTGCACACTCCTACTAAGGTCCTGCACACGTTCCATGATGTCCTGCACACTCCTACTAAGGTCCTGCTCACATTCCACGACGTCCTGCACACCCCTACTGGGGTCCTGCACAGGTCCCATGATGTCCTGCACACTCCTACTGAGGTCCTGCACACATTCTACTATGTCCTGCAAACCCTTACTGGGGTCCTGCACAGGTCCCATGATGTCCTGCACACTCCAACTAAGGTTCTGCACAGGTTCCATGATGTCCTGCACACTCCTACTAAGGTCCTGCACACGTTCCATGATGTCCTGCACACTCCTACTAAGGTCTGCACACATTCTACGACGTCCTGCACACCCCTAAAGGGGTCGTACACAGGTCTCATAATGTCCTGCACAATCCTACTGATGTCCTGCACACCTTCTACGACGTCCTGCAAACCCTTACTGGGGTCCTGCACAAGTTCCATGATGTCCTGCGAACTCCTACTGAGGTCCTGCACACATTCTACGACGTCCTGAGCACCCCTAATGGGGTCCTCCACAGGTCTCATAATGTCCTGCACACTCCTACTAAGGTCGTGCACACGTTCTTCGACGTCCTGCTCACCCCTACTGGGGTCCTGCACAGGTTCCATGATGTCCTGCACACTCCTACTGAGGTCCTGCACACATTCCACTACGTCCTGCACACCCCTACTTGGGTCCTGCACAGGTCCCATGATGTCCTGCACACTCCTACTAAGGTCTGCACACATTCTACGACGTCCTGCACACCCCTAAAGGGGTCGTACACAGGTCTCATAATGTCCTGCACAATCCTACTGATGTCCTGCACACCTTCTACGACGTCCTGCACACCCCTACTGGGGTCCTGCACAGGTCCCATGATGTCCTGCACACTCCTACTGAGGTCCTGCACACATGCTACGACGTCCTGCCCCCCCCTACTTGGGTCCTGCACAGGTCTCATGATCTCCTGCACACTCCTACTGAAGTCCTGCACACATTCTACTACGTCCTGCAAACCCTTACTGGGGTCCTGCACAGGTTCCATGATGTCCTGCACACTCCTACTGAGGTCCTGCACACATTCTACTACGTCCTGCACACCCTACTGGGGTCCTGCACAGGTCCCATGATGTCCTGCACACTCCTACTAAGGTCCTGCACACGTTCCATGATGTCCTGCACACTCCTACTAAGGTCTGCACACATTCTACGACGTCCTGCACACCCCTACTGGGGTCCTGCACAGGTCCCATGATGTCCTGCACACTCCTACTAAGGTCCTGCACACATTCTTCGACGTCCTGCACACCCCTACTGGGGTCATGCACAGGTTTCATAATGTCCTACACACTCCTACTGAGGTCCTGCACACCTTCTACTACGTCCTGCACACCCCTAAAGGGGTCGTACACAGGTCTCATAATGTCCTGCACACTCCTACTGATGTCCTGCACACCTTCTACGACGTCCTGCAAACCCTTACTGGGGTCCTGCACAAGTTCCATGATGTCCTGCGAACTCCTACTGAGGTCCTGCACACATTCTACGACGTCCTGAGCACCCCTAATGGGGTCCTCCACAGGTCTCATAATGTCCTGCACACTCCTACTAAGGTCCTGCACACATTCTTCGACGTCCTGCTCACCCCTACTGGGGTCCTGCACAGGTTCCATGATGTCCTGCACACTCCTACTGAGGTCCTGCACACATTTTACTACGTCCTGCACACCCTTACTGGGTCCTGCACAGCTCCCATGGTGTCCTGCACTCTCCTACTAAGGTCCTGCACACGTTCCATGATCTCCTGCACACTCCTACTTAGGTCCTGCACACATTCTACGACGTCCTGTACACCCCTACTGGGGTCCTGTACATGTTCCGTGATGTCCTGCACACTCCCACTGAGGTCCTGCACACATTCTACGACGTCCTGCACACCCTTACTGGGGTCATGCACAGGTACCGTGATGTCCTGCACACGGTCATGCACAGGTACCGTGATGTCCTGCACACTCCTGCTAAGGTCCTGCACACGTTCCATGATGTCCTGCACACTCCCACTGAGGTCCTGCACACATTCTACGACGTCCTGCACACCCCTAAAGGGGTCGTACACAGGTCTCATAATGTCCTGCACAATCCTACTGATGTCCTGCACACCTTCTACGACGTCCTGCAAACCCTTACTGGCGCCCAGCACAAGTTCCATGCTGTCCTGCACACTCCTACTGAGGTCCTGCACACATTCTACGACGTCCTTGGCGCCCCTAATGGCGTCCTACACAAGTGTCATAGTGTCCTGCACACTCCTACTGAGGTCCTGCACACATTCTATGACGTTCTGCAAACTCCTACTGGGTCCCTGCCCAGGTAACATGATGTCCTGCACTCTCCTACTGAGGTCCTGCCCACATTCAACTACGTCCTGCACACCCCTACTGGGGTCCCGCACAGGTCCAATGATGTCCTGCACGCTCCTACTGAGGTCCTGCACACGTTCCATGATGTCCTGCACATTCCTACTAAGGTCCTGCACACAATCCATGATGTCCTGCACACTCCTACTGAGGTCCTGCACACATCCCATGATGTCCTGCACACTCCTACTGAGGTCCTGCACACATTCTACGACGTCCTGCACACCCTTACTGGGGTCCTGCACAGGTCCCATGATGTCCTGCACACTCCAACTAAGGTTCTGCACAGGTTCCATGATGTCCTGCACACTCCTACTAAGGTCCTGCACACGTTCCATGATGTCCTGCACACTCCTACTAAGGTCTGCACACATTCTACGACGTCCTGCACACCCCTACTGGGGTCCTGCACAGGTCCCATTATGTCCTGCACACTCCTACTAAGGTCCTGCACACATTCTTCGACGTCCTGCACACCCCTACTGGGGTCATGCACAGGTTTCATAACGTCCTACACACTCCTACTGAGGTCCTGCACACCTTCTACTACGTCCTGCACACCCCTAAAGGGGTCGTACACAGGTCTCATAATGTCCTGCACACTCCTACTGATGTCCTGCACACCTTCTACGACGTCCTGCAAACCCTTACTGGGGTCCTGCACAGGTTCCATGATGTCCTGCACACTCCTACTGAGGTCCTGCACACATTGTTCGACGTCCTGCACCCCCCTACTGGGGTCCTGCACAGGTCTCATGATGTCCTGCACACTCCTACTGAAGTCCTGCACACATTCTACTACGTCCTGCAAACCCTTACTGGGGTCCTGCACAGGCCCCATGATGTCCTGTACACTCCTACTGAGGTCCTGCATACATTCTACGACGTCCTGCACACCCCTACTGGGGTCCTGCACAGGTCCCATGATGTCCTGCACACTCCTGCTAAGGTCTTGCACACGTTCCATGAAGTCCTGCACACTCCTACTATGGTCCTGCACACATTCTACGACGTCCTGCACACACCTACTGGGGTCCTGCACAGGTCCCATGATGTCCTGCACACTCCTACTAAGGTCCTGCACACATTCTTCGACGTCCTGCACACCCCTACTGGGGTCATGCACAGGTTTCATAATGTCCTACACACTCCTACTGAGGTCCTGCACACCTTCTACTACGTCCTGCACACCCCTAAAGGGGTCGTACACAGGTCTCATAATGTCCTGCACACTCCTACTGATGTCCTGCACACCTTCTACGACGTCCTGCAAACCCCTCACTGGGGTCCTGCACAAGTTCCATGATGTCCTGCACACTCCTACTGAGGTCCTGCACACCTTCTACGACGTCCTGAGCACCCCTAATGGGGGTCCTACACAGGTCTCATGATGCCGTGCACCCTCCTCCTAAGGTCCTGCACACATTCTTCGACGTCCTGCTCACCCCTACTGGGGTCCTGCACAGGTTCCATGATGTCCTGCACACTCCTACTGAGGTCCTGCACACATTCTACGACGTCCTGCACACCCCTACTGGGGTCCTGCACAGGTCCCATGATGTCCTGCACACTCCTACTAAGGTCCTGCACACGTTCCATGATGTCCTGCACACTCCTACTAAGGTCCTGCACACATTCTACGACGTCCTGCACACCCCTACTGGGGTCCTGCACAGGTCCCATAATGTCCTGCACACTCCTACTGAGGTCCTGCACACATTCTACGACGTCCTGCACACCCCTAATGGGGTCGTACTCAGGTCCCATGATGTCCTGCGCACTCCTACTGAAGTCCTGCACACATTCTACAACGTCCTGCAAACCCTTACTGGGGTCCTGAACACGTTCCATGATGTCCTGAACACTCCTACTGAGGTCCTGCAGACATTCTACGGTGTCCTGCACACCCCTACTGGGGTCCTGAACAGGTCCCATTATGTTCTGCACACTCCTACTAAGGTCCTGCGCACATTCTACGACGTCCTGCACACCCTTACTGGGGTCCTGCACACGTTCCATGATGTCCTGAACACTCCTACTGAGGTCCTGCACACATTCTACGGAGTCCTGCACACCCCTACTGAGGTCCTGCACAGGTCCCATGATGTCCTGCACACTCCTACTAAGGTCCTGCACACATTCTTCGACGTCCTGCACACCCCTACTAGGGTCCTGCACAGGTTCCATGATGTCGTGTGCACTCCTACTAAAGTCCTGCACACATTCTACGACGTCCTGCACACCCCTACTGGGGTCCTGCACAGGTCCCATGATGTCCTGCACACTCCTTCTAAGGTCCTGCACAGGTCCATAATGTCCTGCACACTCCTACTAAGGTCCTGCACACATTCTTCGACGTCCTGCACACCCTACTGGGGTCCTGCACAGGTTCCATGATGTCCTGCACACTCCTACTGAGGTCCTGCACACATTCAACTACGTCCTGCACACCCTTACTGGGGTCCTGCACAGGTCCCATGATGTCCTGCACACTCCTACTAAGGTCCTGCACAGGTTCCATTATGTCCTGCACACTCCCTACTGGGGTCCTGCACACGTCCCATGATGTCCTGCACACTCCTACTAAGGGTCCTGCACACGTTCTTCGACGTCCTGCTCACCCCTACTGGGGTCCTGCACAGTGTCCCATGATGTCCTGCACACTCCTACTAAGGTCCTGCACACATTCCATGATGTCCTGCACACTCCTACTAAGGTCCTGCACACGTTCCATGATGTCCTGTACACTCCTACTGAGGTCCTGCACACCTTCTACGACGTCCTGCACACCCCTAAAGGGGTCGTACACAGGTCTCATAATGTCCTGCACACTCCTACTGATGTCCTGCACACCTTCTACGACGTCCTGCAAACCCTTACTGGGGTCCTGCACAGGTTCCATGATGTCCTGCACACTCCTACTGAGGTCCTGCACACATTCTACTACGTCCTGCACACCCCTACTGGGGTCCTGCACAGGTCTCATGATGTCCTGCACACTCCTACTGAAGTCCTGCACACATTCTACTACGTCCTGCAAACCCTTACTGGGGTCCTGCACAGGTTCCATGATGTCCTGCACACTCCTACTGAGGTCCTGCACACATTCTACTACGTCCTGCACACCCCTACTGGGGTCCTGCACAGGTCCCATGATGTCCTGCACACTCCTACTAAGGTCCTGCACACGTTCCATGATGTCCTGCACACTCCTACTAAGGTCTGCACACATTCTACGACGTCCTGCACACCCCTACTGGGGTCCTGCACAGGTCCCATGATGTCCTGCACACTCCTACTAAGGTCCTGCACACATTCTTCGACGTCCTGCACACCCCTACTGGGGTCATGCACAGGTTTCATAATGTCCTACACACTCCTACTGAGGTCCTGCACACCTTCTACTACGTCCTGCACACCCCTAAAGGGGTCGTACACAGGTCTCATAATGTCCTGCACACTCCTACTGATGTCCTGCACACCTTCTACGACGTCCTGCAAACCCTTACAGGGGTCCTGCACAAGTTCCATGATGTCCTGCACACTCCTACTAAGGTCCTGCACACCTTCTACGACGTCCTGCACATCCTTAAGGGGGTCCTACACACGTTCCATGATGTCCTGCACACTCCTACTAAGGTCCTGCACACATTCTTCGACGTCCTGCTCACCCCTACTGGGGTCCTGCACAGGTTCCATGATGTCCTGCACACTCCTACTGAGGTCCTGCACACATTCTACTACGTCCTGCACACCCCTACTGGGGTCCTGCACAGGTCCCATGATGTCCTGCACACTCCTACTAAGGTCCTGCACACGTTCCATGATGTCCTGCACACTCCTACTAAGGTCTGCACACATTCTACGACGTCCTGCACACCCCTACTGGGGTCCTGCACAGGTCCCATGGTGTCCTGCACACTCCTACTAAGGTCTGCACACATTCTACGACGTCCTGCACACCCCTACTGGGGTCCTGCACAGGTCTCATGATGTCCTGCACACTCCTACTGAAGTCCTGCACACATTCTACTACGTCCTGCAAACCCTTACTGGGGTCCTGCACAGGTTCCATGATGTCCTGCACACTCCTACTGAGGTCCTGCACACATTCTACTACGTCCTGCACACCCCTACTGGGGTCCTGAACAGGTCCCATTATGTCCTGCACACTCCTACTAAGGTCCTGCACACATTCTTCGACGTCCTGCACACCCCTACCGGGGTCATGCACAGGTTTCATAACGTCCTACACACTCCTACTGAGGTCCTGCACACCTTCTACTACGTCCTGCACACCCCTAAAGGGGTCGTACACAGGTCTCATAATGTCCTGCACACTCCTACTGATGTCCTGCACACCTTCTACGACGTCCTGCAAACCCTTACTGGGGTCCTACACACGTTCCATGCTGTCCTGCACACTCCTACTAAGGTCCTGCACACATTGTTCGACGTCCTGCTCACCCCTACTGGGGTCCTGCACAGGTTCCATGATGTCCTGCACACTCCTACTGAGGTCCTGCACACATTCTACTACGTCCTGCACACCCCTACTGGGGTCCTGCACAGGTCTCATGATGTCCTGCACACTCCTACTGAAGTCCTGCACACATTCTACTACGTCCTGCAAACCCTTACTGGGGTCCTGCACAGGTTCCATGATGTCCTGCACACTCCTACTGAGGTCCTGAACACATTCTACTACGTCCTGCACACCCCTACTGGGGTCCTGCACAGGTCCCATGATGTCCTGCACACTCCTACTAAGGTCCTGCACACGTTCCATGATGTCCTGCACACTCCTACTAAGGTCTGCACACATTCTACGACGTCCTGCACACCCCTACTGGGGTCATGCACAGGTTTCATAATGTCCTACACACTCCTACTGAGGTCCTGCACACCTTCTACTACGTCCTGCACACCCCTAAAGGGGTCGTCCACAGGTCTCATAATGTCCTGCACACTCATACTGATGTCCTGCACACCTTCTACGACGTCCTGCAAACCCTTCAGGGGTCCTGCACAAGTTCCATGATGTCCTGCACACTCCTACTGAGGTCCTGCACACCTTCTACGACGTCCTGCACATCCTTAATGGGGTCCTACACACGTTCCATGATGTCCTGCACACTCCTACTAAGGTCCTGCACACGTTCCATGATGTCCTGCACACTCCTACTAAGGTCTGCACACATTCTACGACGTTCCGCAGACCCCTACTGAAGTTCCGCACAGGTCCCATGATGTGCTGCACACTCCTACTAAGGTCCTGCACACATTCTACGACGTCCTGCACACCCCTCTGGGGTCCTGCACAGGTCTCATGATGTCCTGCACACTCCTACTGAAGTCCTGCACACATTCTACTACGTCCTGCAAACCCTTACTGGGGTCCTGCACAGGTTCCATGATGTCCTGCACACTCCTACTGAGGTCCTGCACACATTCTACGACGTCCTGCACACCCCTACTGGGGTCCTGCACAGGTCCCATGATGTCCTGCACACTCCTACTAAGGTCCTGCACACATTCTACGACGTCCTGCACACCCTTACTGGGGTCCTGCACACGTTCCATGATGTCCTGCACACTCCTACTGAGGCCCTGCACACATTCTACAACGTCCTGCACACCCTTACTGGGTCCTGCACAGGTCCCATGATGTCCTGCACTCTCATACTGAGGTCCTGCACAGGTTCCATGATGTCCTGCTCACTCCTACTAAGGTCCTGCACGCATTCTACGACGTCCCGCACACCCCTACTGGGGTCCTGCACACGTTCCATGATGTCCTGCACACTCCTACTAAGGTCTGCACACATTCTACGACGTCCCGCACACCCCTACTGGGGTCCTGCACAGGTCCCATGATGTCCTGCACACTCCTACTAAGGTCCTGCACACATTCTTCGACGTCCTGCACACCCCTACTGGGGTCATGCACAGGTTTCATAATGTCCTGCACACCTTCTACGACGTCCTGCAAACCCTTACTGGGGTCCTGCACAAGTTCCATGATGTCCTGCGAACTCCTACTGAGGTCCTGCACACATTCTACGACGTCCTGAGCACCCCTAATGGGGTCCTCCACAGGTCTCATAATGTCCTGCACACTCCTACTAAGGTCGTGCACACGTTCTTCGACGTCCTGCTCACCCCTACTGGGGTCCTGCACAGGTTCCATGATGTCCTGCACACTCCTACTGAGGTCCTGCACACATTCCACTACGTCCTGCACACCCTCTTACTTGGGTCCTGCACAGGTCCCATGATGTCCTGCACACTCCTACTAAGGTCCTGCACACGTTCCATGATGTCCTGCACACTCCTACTAAGGTCCTGCTCACATTCCACGATGTCCTGCACACCCCTACTGGGGTCCTGCACAGGTCCCATGATGTCCTGCACACTCCTACTGAGGTCCTGCACACATTCTACTACGTCCTGCAAACCCTTACTGGGGTCCTGCACAGGTCCCATGATGTCCTGCACACTCCAACTAAGGTCCTGCACAGGTTCCATGATGTCCTGCACACTCCTACTAAGGTCCTGCACACGTTCCATGATGTCCTGCACACTCCTACTAAGGTCTGCACACATTCTACGACGTCCTGCACACCCCTACTGGGGTCCTGCACAGGTCCCATTATGTCCTGCACACTCCTACTAAGGTCCTGCACACATTCTTCGACGTCCTGCACACCCCTACTGGGGTCATGCACAGGTTTCATAGCGTCCTACACACTCCTACTGAGGTCCTGCACACCTTCTACTACGTCCTGCACACCCCTACTGGGGTCCTGCACAGGTCTCATGATGTCCTGCACACTCCTACTGAAGTCCTGCACACATTCTACTACGTCCTGCAAACCCTTACTGGGGTCCTGCACAGGTTCCATGATGTCCTGCACACTCCTACTGAGGTCCTGCACACATTCTACTACGTCCTGCACACCCCTACTGGGGTCCTGCACAGGTCCCATGATGTCCTGCACACTCCTACTAAGGTCCTGCACACGTTCCATGATGTCCTGCACACTCCTACTAAGGTCTGCACACATTCTACGACGTCCTGCACACCCCTACTGGGGTCCTGCACAGGTCCCATGATGTCCTGCACACTCCTACTAAGGTCCTGCACACATTCTTCGACGTCCTGCACACCCCTACTGGGGTCATGCACAGGTTTCATAATGTCCTACACACTCCTACTGAGGTCCTGCACACCTTCTACTACGTCCTGCACACCCCTAAAGGGGTCGTACACAGGTCTCATTATGTCCTGCACACTCCTACTGATGTCCTGCACACCTTCTACGACGTCCTGCAAACCCTTACAGGGGTCCTGCACAAGTTCCATGATGTCCTGCACACTCCTACTAAGGTCCTGCACACCTTCTACGACGTCCTGCACATCCCTACTGGGGTCCTGCACAGGTTCCATGATGTCCTGCACACTCCTACTAAGGTCCTGCACACATTCTACGACGTCCTGCACACCCCTACTGGGGTCCTGCACAGGTCTCATGATGTCCTGCACACTCCTACTGAAGTCCTGCACACATTCTACTACGTCCTGCAAACCCTTACTGGGGTCCTGCACAGGTTCCATGATGTCCTGCACACTCCTACTGAGGTCCTGCACACATTCTACTACGTCCTGCACACCCCTACTGGGGTCCTGAACAGGTCCCATTATGTCCTGCACACTCCTACTAAGGTCCTGCACACATTCTTCGACGTCCTGCACACCCCTACCGGGGTCATGCACAGGTTTCATAACGTCCTACACACTCCTACTGAGGTCCTGCACACCTTCTACTACGTCCTGCACACCCCTAAAGGGGTCGTACACAGGTCTCATAATGTCCTGCACACTCCTACTGATGTCCTGCACACCTTCTACGACGTCCTGCAAACCCTTACTGGGGTCCTACACACGTTCCATGCTGTCCTGCACACTCCTACTAAGGTCCTGCACACATTGTTCGACGTCCTGCTCACCCCTACTGGGGTCCTGCACAGGTTCCATGATGTCCTGCACACTCCTACTGAGGTCCTGCACACATTCTACTACGTCCTGCACACCCCTACTGGGGTCCTGCACAGGTCTCATGATGTCCTGCACACTCCTACTGAAGTCCTGCACACATTCTACTACGTCCTGCAAACCCTTACTGGGGTCCTGCACAGGTTCCATGATGTCCTGCACACTCCTACTGAGGTCCTGAACACATTCTACTACGTCCTGCACACCCCTACTGGGGTCATGCACAGGTTTCATAATGTCCTACACACTCCTACTGAGGTCCTGCACACCTTCTACTACGTCCTGCACACCCCTAAAGGGGTCGTCCACAGGTCTCATAATGTCCTGCACACTCATACTGATGTCCTGCACACCTTCTACGACGTCCTGCAAACCCTTCAGGGGTCCTGCACAAGTTCCATGATGTCCTGCACACTCCTACTAAGGTCCTGCACACCTTCTACGACGTCCTGCACATCCTTAAGGGGGTCCTACACACGTTCCATGATGTCCTGCACACTCCTACTAAGGTCCTGCACACATTCTTCGACGTCCTGCTCACCCCTACTGGGGTCCTGCACAGGTTCCATGATGTCCTGCACACTCCTACTGAGGTCCTGCACACATTCTACTACGTCCTGCACACCCCTACTGGGGTCCTGCACAGGTACCATGATGTCCTGCACACTCCTACTAAGGTCCTGCACACGTTCCATGATGTCCTGCACACTCCTACTAAGGTCCTGCACACATTCTTCGACGTCCTGCACACCCCTACTGGGGTCCTGCACAGGTCCCATGGTGTCCTGCACACTCCTACTAAGGTCTGCACACATTCTACGACGTCCTGCACACCCCTACTGGGGTCCTGCACAGGTCTCATGATGTCCTGCACACTCCTACTGAAGTCCTGCACACATTCTACTACGTCCTGCAAACCCTTACTGGGGTCCTGCACAGGTTCCATGATGTCCTGCACACTCCTACTGAGGTCCTGCACACATTCTACTACGTCCTGCACACCCCTACTGGGGTCCTGAACAGGTCCCATTATGTCCTGCACACTCCTACTAAGGTCCTGCACACATTCTTCGACGTCCTGCACACCCCTACTGGGGGTCATGCACAGGTTTCATAACGTCCTACACACTCCTACTGGAGGTCCTCAGTACACTTTCTTCCACGTCCTCCACACCCCTAAAGGGGCCGTACACAGGTCTCATAATGTCCTGCACACTCCTACTGATGTCCTGCACACCTTCTACGACGTCCTGCAAACCCTTACTGGGGTCCTACACACGTTCCATGCTGTCCTGCACACTCCTACTAAGGTCCTGCACACATTGTTCGACGTCCTGCTCACCCCTACTGGGGGTCCTGCACAGGTTCCATGATGTCCTGCACACTCCTACTGAGGTCCTGCACACATTCTACTACGTCCTGCACACCCCTACTGGGGTCCTGCACAGGTCTCATGATGTCCTGCACACTCCTACCGAAGTCCTGCACACATTCTACTACGTCCTGCAAACCCTTACTGGGGTCCTGCACAGGTTCCATGATGTCCTGCACACTCCTACTGAGGTCCTGAACACATTCTACTACGTCCTGCACACCCCTACTGGGGTCCTGCACAGGTCCCATGATGTCCTGCACACTCCTACTAAGGTCCTGCACACGTTCCATGATGTCCTGCACACTCCTACTAAGGTCTGCACACATTCTACGACGTCCTGCACACCCCTACTGGGGTCATGCACAGGTTTCATAATGTCCTACACACTCCTACTGAGGTCCTGCACACCTTCTACTACGTCCTGCACACCCCTAAAGGGGTCGTCCACAGGTCTCATAATGTCCTGCACACTCATACTGATGTCCTGCACACCTTCTACGACGTCCTGCAAACCCTTCAGGGGTCCTGCACAAGTTCCATGATGTCCTGCACACTCCTACTAAGGTCCTGCACACCTTCTACGACGTCCTGCACATCCTTAAGGGGGTCCTACACACGTTCCATGATGTCCTGCACACTCCTACTAAGGTCCTGCACACGTTCCATGATGTCCTGCACACTCCTACTAAGGTCTGCACACATTCTACGACGTCCTGCACACCCCTACTGGGGTCCTGCACAGGTCCCATGATGTCCTGCACACTCCTACTAAGGTCTGCACACATTCTACGACGTCCTGCACACCCCTACTGGGGTCCTGCACAGGTCTCATGATGTCCTGCACACTCCTACTGAAGTCCTGCACACATTCTACTACGTCCTGCAAACCCTTACTGGGGTCCTGCACAGGTTCCATGATGTCCTGCACACTCCTACTGAGGTCCTGCACACATTCTACTACGTCCTGCACACCCCTACTGGGGTCCTGAACAGGTCCCATGATGTCCTGCACACTCCTACTAAGGTCCTGCACACGTTCTACGACGTCCTGCACACCCCTACTGGGGTCCTGCACAGGTCTCATGATGTCCTGCACACTCCTACTGAAGTCCTGCACACATTCTACTACGTCCTGCGAACCCTTACTGGGGTCCTGCACAGGTTCCATGATGTCCTGCACACTCCTACTGAGGTCCTGCACACATTCTACTACGTCCTGCACACCCCTACTGGGGTCCTGCACAGGTCCCATGATGTCCTGCACACTCCTACTAAGGTCCTGCACACGTTCCATGATGTCCTGCACACTCCTACTAAGGTCTGCACACATTCTACGACGTCCCGCACACCCCTACTGGGGTCCTGCACAGGTCCCATGATGTCCTGCACACTCCTACTAAGGTCCTGCACACATTCTTCGACGTCCTGCACACCCCTACTGGGGTCATGCACAGGTTTCATAATGTCCTGCACACCTTCTACGACGTCCTGCAAACCCTTACTGGGGTCCTGCACAAGTTCCATGATGTCCTGCGAACTCCTACTGAGGTCCTGCACACATTCTACGACGTCCTGAGCACCCCTAATGGGGTCCTCCACAGGTCTCATAATGTCCTGCACACTCCTACTAAGGTCGTGCACTCGTTCTTCGACGTCCTGCTCACCCCTACTGGGGTCCTGCACAGGTTCCATGATGTCCTGCACACTCCTACTGAGGTCCTGCACACATTCCACTACGTCCTGCACACCCCTACTTGGGTCCTGCACAGGTCCCATGATGTCCTGCACACTCCTACTAAGGTCCTGCACACGTTCCATGATGTCCTGCACACTCCTACTAAGGTCCTGCTCACATTCCACGACGTCCTGCACACCCCTACTGGGGTCCTGCACAGGTCCCATGATGTCCTGCACACTCCTACTGAGGTCCTGCACACATTCTACTACGTCCTGCAAACCCTTACTGGGGTCCTGCACAGGTCCCATGATGTCCTGCACACTCCAACTAAGGTCCTGCACAGGTTCCATGATGTCCTGCACACTCCTACTAAGGTCCTGCACACGTTCCATGATGTCCTGCACACTCCTACTAAGGTCTGCACACATTCTACGACGTCCTGCACACCCCTACTGGGGTCCTGCACAGGTCCCATTATGTCCTGCACACTCCTACTAAGGTCCTGCACACATTCTTCGACGTCCTGCACACCCCTACTGGGGTCATGCACAGGTTTCATAACGTCCTACACACTCCTACTGAGGTCCTGCACACCTTCTACTACGTCCTGCACACCCCTAAAGGGGTCGTACACAGGTCTCATAATGTCCTGCACACTCCTACTGATGTCCTGCACACCTTCTACGACGTCCTGCAAACCCTTACTGGGGTCCTACACACGTTCCATGCTGTCCAGCACACTCCTACTAAGGTCCTGCACACATTGTTCGACGTCCTGCTCACCCCTACTGGGGTCCTGCACAGGTTCCATGATGTCCTGCACACTCCTACTGAGGTCCTGCACACATCTCTACTACGTCCTGCACACCCTACTGGGGTCCTGCACAGGTCTCATGATGTCCTGCACACTCCTTCTAAAGTCCTGCACACATTCTACTACGTCCTGCCAACCCTTACTGGGGTCCTGCACAGGTTCCATGATGTCCTGCACACTCCTACTGAGGTCCTGCACACATTCTACTACGTCCTGCACACCCCTACTGGGGTCCTGCACAGGTCCCATGATGTCCTGCACACTCCTACTAAGGTCCTGCACACGTTCCATGATGTCCTGCACACTCCTACTAAGGTCTGCACACATTCTACGACGTCCTGCTCACCCCTACTGGGGTCCTGCACAGGTTCCATGATGTCCTGCACACTCCTACTGAGGTCCTGCACACATTCTACTACGTCCTGCACACCCCTACTGGGGTCCTGCACACCCCTACTGGGGTCATGCACAGGTTTCATAATGTCGTACACACTCCTACTGAGGTCCTGCACACCCCTAAAGGGGTCGTACACAGGTCTCATAATGTCCTGCACACTCCTACTGATGTCCTGCACACCTTCTACGACGTCCTGCAAACCCTTACAGGGGTCCTGCACAAGTTCCATGATGTCCTGCGAACTCCTACTGAGGTCCTGCACACATTCTAAGACGTCCTGAGCACCCCTAATGGGGTCCTCCACAGGTCTCATAATGTCCTGCACACTCCTACTAAGGTCGTGCACACGTTCTTCGACGTCCTGCTCACCCCTACTGGGGTCCTGCACAGGTTCCATGATGTCCTGCACACTCCTACTGAGGTCCTGCACACATTCTACTACGTCCTGCACACCCCTACTTGGGTCCTGCACAGGTCCCATGATGTCCTGCACACTCCTACTAAGGTCCTGCACACGTTCCATGATGTCCTGCACACTCCTACTAAAGTCCTGCTCACATTCCACGACGTCCTGCACACCCCTACTGGGGTCCTGCACAGGTCCCATGATGTCCTGCACACTCCTACTGAGGTCCTGCACACATTCTACTACGTCCTGCAAACCCTTACTGGGGTCCTGCACAGGTCCCATGATGTCCTGCACACTCCAACTAAGGTCCTGCACAGGTTCCATGATGTCCTGCACACTCCTACTAAGGTCCTGCACACGTTCCATGATGTCCTGCACACTCCTACTAAGGTCTGCACACATTCTACGACGTCCTGCACACCCCTACTGGGGTCCTGCACAGGTCCCATTATGTCCTGCACACTCCTACTAAGGTCCTGCACACATTCTTCGACGTCCTGCACACCCCTACTGGGGTCATGCACAGGTTTCATAACGTCACACACACTCCTACTGAGGTCCTGCACACCTTCTACTACGTCCTGCACACCCATAAAGGGGTCGTACACAGGTCTCATAATGTCCTGCACACTCCTACTGATGTCCTGCACACCTTCTACGACGTCCTGCAAACCCTTACTGGGGTCCTACACACGTTCCATGATGTCCTTCACACTCATACTAAGGTCCTGCACACATTATTCGACGTCCTGCACACCTCTACTGGGGTCCTGCACAGGTCTCATAATGTCCTGCACACTCCTACTGAGGTCCTGCACATCTTCTACTACGTCCTGCACACCCCTAAGGGGGTCCTACACAGGTCTCATGATGTCCTGCACACTCCTTCTGAGGTCCTGCACACCTTCTACGACGTCCTGCAGACCCTTACTGGGGTCCTGCACAGGTTCCATGATGTCCTGCACACTCCTACTGAGGTCCTGCACACATTCTACTACGTCCTGCACACCCCTACTGGGGTCCTGCACAGGTCCCATGATGTCCTGCACACTCCTACTGATGTCCTGCACACCTTCTACGACGTCCTGCAAACCCTTACTGGGGTCCTACACACGTTCCATGCTGTCCTGCACACTCCTACTAAGGTCCTGCACACATTCTTCGAAGTCCTGCTCACCCCTACTGGGGTCCTGCACAGGTTCCATGATGTCCTGCACACTCCTACTGAGGTCCTGCACACATTCTACTACGTCCTGCACACCCCTACTGGGGTCCTGCACAGGTCTCATGATGTCCTGCACACTCCTACTGAAGTCCTGCACACATTCTACTACGTCCTGCAAACCCTTACTGGGGTCCTGCACAGGTTCCATGATGTCCTGCACACTCCTACTGAGGTCCTGCACACATTCTACTACGTCCTGCACACCCCTACTGGGGTCCTGCACAGGTCCCATGATGTCCTGCACACTCCTACTAAGGTCCTGCACACGTTCCATGATGTCCTGCACACTCCTACTAAGGTCTGCACACATTCTACGACGTCCTGCACACCCCTACTGGGGTCCTGCACAGGTCCCATGATGTCCTGCACACCCTACTAAGGTCCTGCACACATTCTTCGACGTCCTGCACACCCCTACTGGGGTCATGCACAGGTTTCATAATGTCCTACACACTCCTACTGAGGTCCTGCACACCTTCTACTACGTCCTGCACACCCCTAAAGGGGTCGTACACAAGTCTCATAATGTCCTGCACACTCCTACTGATGTCCTGCACACCTTCTACGACGTCCTGCAAACCCTTATTGGGGTCCTGCACAAGTTCCATGATGTCCTGCAAACTCCTACTGAGGTCCTGCACACATTCTACGACGTCCTGAGCACCCCTAATGGGGTCCTCCACAGGTCTCATAATGTCCTGCACACTCCTACTAAGGTCGTGCACACGTTCTTCGACGTCCTGCTCACCCCTACTGGGGTCCTGCACAGGTTCCATGATGTCCTGCACACTCCTACTGAGGTCCTGCACACATTCCACTACGTCCTGCACACCCCTACTTGGGTCCTGCACAGGTCCCATGATGTCCTGCACACTCCTACTAAGGTCCTGCACACGTTCCATGATGTCCTGCACACTCCTACTAAGGTCCTGCTCACATTCCACGACGTCCTGCACACCCCTACTGGGGTCCTGCACAGGTCCCATGATGTCCTGCACACTCCTACTGAGGTCCTGCACACATTCTACTACGTCCTGCAAACCCTTACTGGGGTCCTGCACAGGTCCCATGATGTCCTGCACACTCCAACTAAGGTCCTGCACAGGTTCCATGATGTCCTGCACACTCCTACTAAGGTCCTGCACACCTTCTACGACGTCCTGCACATCCTTAAGGGGGTCCTACACACGTTCCATGCTGTCCTGCACACTCCTGCTAAGGTCCTGCACACATTCTTCGACGTCCTGCTCACCCCTACTGGGGTCCTGCACAGGTTCCATGATGTCCTGCACACTCCTACTGAGGTCCTGCACATCTTCTACTACGTCCTGCACACCCCTAAGGGGGTCCTACACAGGTCTCATGATGTCCTGCACACTCCTTCTGAGGTCCTGCACACCTTCTACGACGTCCTGCAGACCCTTACTGGGGTCCTGCACAGGTTCCATGATGTCCTGCACACTCCTACTGAGGTCCTGCACACATTCTACTACGTCCTGCACACCCCTACTGGGGTCCTGCACAGGTCCCATGATGTCCTGCACACTCCTACTGATGTCCTGCACACCTTCTACGACGTCCTGCAAACCCTTACTGGGGTCCTACACACGTTCCATGCTGTCCTGCACACTCCTACTAAGGTCCTGCACACATTCTTCGAAGTCCTGCTCACCCCTACTGGGGTCCTGCACAGGTTCCATGATGTCCTGCACACTCCTACTGAGGTCCTGCACACATTCTACTACGTCCTGCACACCCCTACTGGGGTCCTGCACAGGTCTCATGATGTCCTGCACACTCCTACTGAAGTCCTGCACACATTATACTACGTCCTGCAAACCCTTACTGGGGTCCTGCACAGGTTCCATGATGTCCTGCACACTCCTACTGAGGTCCTGCACACATTCTACTACGTCCTGCACACCCCTACTGGGGTCCTGCACAGGTCCCATGATGTCCTGCACACTCCTACTAAGGTCCTGCACACGTTCCATGATGTCCTGCACACTCCTACTAAGGTCTGCACACATTCTACGACGTCCTGCACACCCCTACTGGGGTCCTGCACAGGTCCCATGATGTCCTGCACACTCCTACTAAGGTCCTGCACACATTCTTCGACGTCCTGCACACCCTACTGGGGTCATGCACAGGTTTCATAATGTCCTACACACTCCTACTGAGGTCCTGCACACCTTCTACTACGTCCTGCACACCCCTAAAGGGGTCGTACACAGGTCTCATAATGTCCTGCACACTCCTACTGATGTCCTGCACACCTTCTACGACGTCCTGCAAACCCTTATTGGGGTCCTGCACAAGTTCCATGATGTCCTGCGAACTCCTACTGAGGTCCTGCACACATTCTACGACGTCCTGAGCACCGCTAATGGGGTCCTCCACAGGTCTCATAATGTCCTGCACACTCCTACTAAGGTCGTGCACACGTTCTTCGACGTCCTGCTCACCCCCTACTGGGGTCCTGCACAGGTTCCATGATGTCCTGCACACTCCCTACTGAGGTCCTGCACACATTCCACTACGTCCTGCACACCCCTACTTGGGTCCTGCACAGGTCCCATGATGTCCTGCACACTCCTACTAAGGTCCTGCACACGTTCCATGATGTCCTGCACACCCTACTAAGGTCCTGCTCACATTCCGCGACGTCCTGCACACCCCTACTGGGGTCCTGCACAGGTCCCATGATGTCCTGCACACTCCTACTGAGGTCCTGCACACATTCTACTACGTCCTGCAAACCCTTACTGGGGTCCTGCACAGGTCCCATGATGTCCTGCACACTCCAACTAAGGTCCTGCACAGGTTCCATGATGTCCTGCACACTCCTACTAAGGTCCTGCACACCTTCTACGACGTCCTGCACATCCTTAAGGGGGTCCTACACACGTTCCATGCTGTCCTGCACACTCCTACTAAGGTCCTGCACACATTCTTCGACGTCCTGCTCACCCCTACTGGGGTCCTGCACAGGTTCCATGATGTCCTGCACACTCCTACTGAGGTCCTGCACACATTCTACTACGTCCTGCGAACCCTTACTGGGGTCCTGCACAAGTGACTTGATGTCCTGCACACTCCTACTAAGGCCCTGCACACGTTCCATGATGTCCTGCACACTCCTACTAAGGTCCTGCACAGGTTCCATGATGTCCTTCACACTCATACTAAGGTCCTGCGCACATTATTCGACGTCCTGCACACCTCTACTGGGGTCCTGCACAGGTCTCATAATGTCCTGCACACTCCTACTGAGGTCCTGCACATCTTCTACTACGTCCTGCACACCCCTAAGGGGGTCCTACACAGGTCTCATGATGTCCTGCCCACTCCTTCTGAGGTCCTGCACACCTTCTACGACGTCCTGCAGACCCCTACTGGGGTCCTGCACAGGTCCCATGATGTCCTGCACACTCCTACTAAGGCCCTGCACACGTTCCATGATGTCCTGCACACTCCTACTAAGGTCCTGCACACATTCTTCGACGTCCTGCTCACCCCTACTGGGGTCCTGCACAGGTTCCATGATGTCCTGCACACTCCTACTGAGGTCCTGCACACATTCTACTACGTCCTTCAAACCCTTAGGGGTCCTGCACACGTTCCATGATGTCCTGCACACACCTACTGATCTCCTGCACACATTCTATTACGTCCTGCACACCCTTAAGGGGGTCCTACACAGGTCTCATAATGTCCAGCACACACCTACTGAGGTCCTGCTGTAGTTCCATGACGTCCTGCATACTCGTACTGCGGTCTCGCATAGTCAACCGACACTTCAGCACACCCTGCGACACCTTCTTATCGATGGTGCGCATGGAACGAATACGCGCCGCGCTCAACAACATCCCTCCCGCACAGCGTCCTCTTCCGAGCCGGACGTTCAAAGTACACCGCAATAGACAGCAAGGTGTTTATATCGAGTCTAAGAAAACAATGAATGATAACGAAAAAACCACATTACGATGAAAAGTTGCACACGTATGTAATTTCTTGCAGCGCATCGAATGGTGCACAGCTCATACCTCTGGTGACGGTATGAATAGGTGATCTCATTGTAGGGCATCCGCGCGGGAAGAGATCAAAGCCAAATCTTGGTGCGCGGTTCGCGCGCACCACACTTATTCCGAATCTACTTCTCTCGATGTTATTTTTAGAGAGGATTCCTAAGTGGCCTGACTTTAACACGTCCTCCAGTTGTCCTAACCAGGGATGAGCGGAAATTTTGTTGCGAATGGTGTAAATCGGAACGACCTTCTCAATCTCGGAAATCGGAATTCAGTACACCAAAAACTCTTTGAAATTGGAATTCGGAAATTCGTTCAGCGAAATTCTTAACCCTCCCCGGGGACTGTGCTTACCAGGGCTGTGCGTTCTAACGTTAACGTGTTAACGCATTAACGGGTTAACGCTGTTTTTTTTTCGGAAAATTAACGACTAACGCTTAAAGGCAGTGTCCACGATAAGAACCATGTCTGATTTTTTGGTGGAGATCGGCAGCTGCGGGGCCTAGCGCAACCCTAACGTTGAAAAAACTAAGGAAAATGAGCCTGGACCGGTTCCCTACGGCCCCAAAGTAGGACACCCGTCAGCTCGTCACACCCCAGATGCACTCTCAACGCCCACCGACGTGAACAAATGATTGCTCGAGATTGTGAGATGAGCGATGGTTTCCGATTAAAGGCAGTGGTCACGATGAAAAACGTTATCGAAAAAACTATAAAAATCAGCTTAGATATAAAACGGCTCAAAAACTATGAAGGTAGCGCGGTGAAAAACGGGCTAGAATTAGAGTTATTAAGACCCTAAATTTCCAGTTCGTGGACACGTGCACAGAATGATCACAGTCTCATGCCAAGCAGTCGAAAATCATCGACACTCAGAGGAAGAAATAAATGCAAGTATACCTTATAAAACAGTTGAACAATGAAAACAAGCACTTCAACCAAGGTTTTTGACTAGATGTGTACATAAATCCGAAAGTTCATTGATTGAAATTCAATTTCAACTCAGCTGATGTTCTCGATATTAGAGATCATCGATGCCGATAATGTGGGGTGGACTCGTCCACCATCAAAAGACAAGAAAGTTCAGGCTTCGAACTTGGCCCAGAAAAGCTGTTTTTCGCGATTTTTTTCTTATAGGTTCATCTACTTTATACCCAGAAAAGGGTTTAGAGAGGAAAAGAAGACGAGCATACTTGAGCGCGACCACTGCCTTTAATAGCCCCGTTCTTCCCTTCATTCTCAACTTCTCTCTTTACTCAGGTCAGCTCGCATACATCGGCTGCAAAAGACGGAAGTTACAAGCCTCGGACAACTCGTCCACCATGTTTCCTTAGCACAATCTTTGAGGGACCATAACTCCGTTTCCAAAAGGTCTTGTACGATTCAAAAACATCATTGGAATCAGCATGGGACCGTCTTCAAGATAGGCGGAAGAGCAGAAAAACGATTCTTGTCGTGAACACTGCCTTAAAGAAAAGTCTTGAGCTTACGATAATTCGAATTCGTTAGTTGCTGTGGAATTATGACACTAGCTGATCTGCTCCAATAGCAAGTTCAAAACTGGGGCCGTGCACATCGCGTCGGCTTGCGGCGGAGTCAATTTTCGGATATGAAATATATTGCTGACCTCAGTAATTCACATTCCATTGTTTATCAATTCTAGTTATTTCTTTTCAACATCGATGATTTCGAATTCGTGTTCCAAAAAGGAAATGTGAGATTTGATCTACCTCTTTGCGGTCGAGTAAGCTATCAAGAGCGGGTTAGTAGCGGGGACTAAAAGCCGAGTAGGTGATACTTCGAGCATATTATCACTGCATCGAATGACATGTGAATAAACAGTAAACAGCCGTTCTAGAGCGGAAATTATCAAATCGTTTTTGCATATAAACGGTCGACGCAGGTTTTTTATTTTTACCTTGATGTATTCTGCCATAGACATAAAGACTGCCTGCTGCATTTGTGGACACGTGAAGATTTATAGTGTAGTCCATCAAAAGTTTCACATCTTCTTATCTATGAGAAGAAATCAATGTGCTCACACAATCGCCGCATTCAATGCGTGTCTATTATGCATTCAACTCGAAGACAAAGCGGTTTCAAGCACAGTAGTGGGACGTGCTGCTAGGATAGCACGTGCTCCTGTCGTGTGTCAATTTACAGCATGTGCCCCATCAAATAAGACGTTAAATACCTGCATAATACACATTCAACTTTAAGACAAAGCGATTTTCCAAAAAAAGAAGGCATACGACGCACTCTTGAGGAGGGCTGAGATGCCGATATCCTCGCAAGGTTTGATTACCCAAGTTTGGGGTTTTGGGTACACACGGCCGCTGAAGACCTCGTCCTCGAGTTGGCCGCGTCGCATGTGGATGTTCCGGCCGCGTCGCGTGACGGTGTGCTGCTACGATAGCGCTGGGCCATCCTGCAGTAAGTGCACCTGCCATTAACTTTCGCAGCACGTGCCTCTGCGGTGAACTTTTGCAGCACGTGCTGCTGTCTGGAGCCCGTGCGCCTGCGAAAAAGCCTTTCGATGGGTGTGGTCACTCGAATTCATTGCATGTTCGACACACATTGGATGCGGCTGTTTTCTGAGAGCATGAAACTGATTGCAGGAGCCGTATGCATACCTATCCCGCCGAGGGAAATAATCACTACCTAATAAATGTTCATATATTTTGTGAGAAAACATGTCGATCATACGAAAAGAGTAATATCCGACTTATTCGAAATTTTTGCCGCTTTCAAGAGTAGCTGGTATACTTGTTATCCGAAGATATTTCTTCGGATAATGGACCGATTCAGATATAACCGATTTTGAATTTCCTGGATATTGGTTCAATTCAGAAAATGCGTTTTTTTTCAAATTTTGAATAATGGATCGATTCAGATAATGCCAATTTTTCGGACACGGATATCCGGTCGGATAACTTCGGCTATTTTCGGAACCAAGTTCAAACGAGGGACGAGGGACGAGGGACGAGGGACGAGGGACGAGGGACGAGGGACGAGGAACGAGGAACAGGACACGAGGGACGCGTTACAAGAAAAAACGCGAATTTTAGCTAAGCTTCCGCCGATCTAACTTTGTTAATTTTCAATCGATTTGGCTCAAATTTTGTCAGCGGGTGTCTTCTATACTCTCTCACTTATATCCAGAAGGAAATCTCTAGAAAATTTGTTTTACAGGTTTTATTAACTACTTTACCAAAATCTAAGTGATCACAAGTGCCAGGCAAAACCAAACCTCTCCAGCCGCTTCGCGGCTGGAGCGATTGATGCAAAACGGTAAAAAATGAGCCAGGTACTCAAAGCAAGCCTCTGAAAACATCCATAATCGAAGAAACAGAAGTACTTCATTGCATTTGCAGCATGTTCACATACGAACATCAATCCTCAGGAATGCATATTAATAAAAATATGAAAACAAATCTTCAATTACTCTTTGGGAGGCACAGTATCATCCATACACAGTTATTTCAGAACAACTAGCTAGTAAAAAGTATGCAAAGCAACTATACAAAAAACTTCTACACTGAATGACTAGCCACTTGGTCATCTCACTTGACTACGCCCATTTTTCCGCGCCGCAACGACTCTTCCGAAATCGGAAGGAGGAGGAAAACCCTGGGTTGACGTACTAAACAGAAGGCGGTACGTAAAAATGGCGTGGTCGAGTGCAATTTCATACCAATTTATCCGATTTTATCCCAAAAATTATCCGATTTTATCCGAAATTTTACCCGAATGTTATCCGAATTTTACCCGAATTTTTTACCTTTCGGATAATGGTTCGATTCAGATAATCCCGATTTTAAATTACCCGGATATTGGTTCGATTCGGATATCCGGTCGGATATTCGACAAGGAGTGATTCGGATACTAAGAATAGTACCTGGTTACAGAGGATGTTGGGAATGCCAGCTACTCCATCTGGACAAATTTTTCTAATTTGCGCGTAATCAATGCAGAATTTCTGTAGCCGCAGACAAACATAATTGATGCCTTCTTTCTACTATCTAATTAGTTTTTTTCTTATTTCTACATGTGCGCAACGTTCAATGAATTTTATACTGAATTAAGAGCTCATAAGATTTTAAATAAAGGTGTCTGAATGGAAATGAAAATGGGGAAACTGCGGGCGAATTATGCTGATCATCGAGGAGGAAAATTATCATATTAGACGGATCTTCGCGTTCCCTGTTGTGCGGTAGCGAAGCTTGATGCCCGCATGTTATAACACGTGGCACCTAGTTTACACTAACCGTCGATAGGAACCGCCAAGCATTATCACGATTCGAGCAGACTGTACACTCGTTGCCCCATAGCTCGGTAAATTTAGGAGACTCGCTTTAGTTTCCCAGGGTTACTTCCCCGCCGTTGTTCCCCGGACAGTAGCCGTTAGACCCTGAAGCCAGCTTCCAAAATTATCGATTCTTTCATTTTTATTTAAAGACTTCCCTAAGTCGCAAATAATTTCTAGTGAATCCTTTCAACATTTTTGCGCTTAAGCTATTCTTTTTTTCGCATTCCGATTACATAAATATGCGGAAAAATTTGTAATGGCGCTGTTGCGTGAACGAAAAAGTCAATTAGGCTGTCACCTCTTCATGTACCGTCCGAATAGCTGAATGGAAGGGTAGATAATTTTTTAAGTCGATTGAAAAAGTCGACTTTTTATTTGAGAAGTGGATCATTCGAAAAAGCGGGATTTTCGACTTATTCGAAAAAGTCGATCGTTCGAAAAATTGAAATTTCGGCTAAATCGGAAAGTCGATCATTCGAAAAAGTCTAATTTTCGACTTATTCAAAAAGTCGATCATTCGGAAAAAATTTGAATTTGCCCAAGTATAGTAGGGACTACGTTGCATATTTCGAGGACGGTTGGCATACGGCCCCAGCACAAACGGCCCCCGCTCAGCCGGTCGCGAGGGTGTTGCCTAGGAATTCATGCAAACTGATCTTCTGCCGACCGTTTCTCATTGATGAATAAATGTACTAATTTTAGTGGGCTGCACTATAGCGGGGAAGGAAAAATCTGCGTCAAATGTGCCACATGGAAAACCGATCCGAAGTGCGGCGAATGCCATAGGTTGTAAAGATTTCGAGCCCGTTTCATGGATAACGTTTCACGTATGTCAGATAGTGTAGCACACCGCTTGCCAAAACATTACAGACACCCTTCCTGGAGAGCTATCCACTTTCCAAGGCATAATGGTCAACCACTTTCCACGATGCAGTGCATGCTCCACACAAAGTGCTTTACACGGCGCACGCTGCACGTGAAGCGCTACTCACATTTCAAGACGCTACCCACGCTCTACATGAAACGCCGCTCACTTCGTACCAAGCGGAACACGCTCTGTATGAATCGCACCACGCGGCGCTCACTCCACATTGAGCGATACTAAGTTTCTACCACGCGTCGCACGCTCTGCATGAAACGCAACTGCCTTTCGACGACGCGGCGCAGGCTCCACATCAAGCGCTAACCATTTTCCACGACGTCCTGCTGACGTCATTTGAACGCCCACCCACTTTCCACGACGTCCTGACGTCGTCATCTGAAGCCCTCCATACTTTCCATGACGTCCTACTAATGCCATCTGAACCCCTACCGACCTTCCATCACATCATCTGAAGACCCACCTATTTTCCACGAAGTCCTAACAACGTCGACTGAAGCCCCATCCACTTTCCACGACGTCATGATGACGTCATTCCAAGGTCTACTTAAAGGCAGTGTCCACGATAAAAGTCATGTCTGATTTTTTGGTGGAGATCGGCAGCTGCGGGGCCTAGCGCAACCTTAACATTGAAAAAACTAAGAAAACTGAGCTTGGAACGGTCCCCTACGGCCCCAAAGTTGGACACCCGTCAGCTCGTCACACCCAGATTCACTTTCCACGCCCACCGACGTGAACAAATGAATGTTCGAGATTGTGAGATGAGCGATGGTTTCCGATTATTAGCCCCATTCTTCCCTTCATTCTCAACTTCTCTCTTTACTCAGGTCAGCTCGCACACATCGGCTGCAAAAGGCGGGAGTTACAAGCTTCGGACAACTCGTCCACCATGTTTCCTTAGCTAAATCTCTGGGGGACCATAACTCCGTCCCCAGAAGGTCTTGTACGATTCCAAAAACACCATCGGAATCAGCATGGGACCGTCGTCAAGATAGGCAGAAAAGCAGGAAAACGATCATCATCGTGAACACTGCCTTTAATTTTTTCTGGGACCTCTGGTGATTTATGGATTTTCGTTGTGGTCAGGTTGTTGTTTTTTTTCAATTTTAACAAAGTGTGAAATTAACGTGTTAACGAATTAACGGGTTAACGCGTTTTTCTTTCAAAAATTAACGGTTAACGCTTCTCGAAAAAAAAACCTTTTTATTAACGCACACCCCTGGTGCCTACCTAAAAACATAGGCTTATACTTCTTCATTGAATAATTTTCATGTAAAAACAATCAACCCTGGTCTTGTGGGAAGTGATGACGGACCTCGGATTCGG
This sequence comes from Aplectana chamaeleonis, assembly GCA_029168955.1. Classification (NCBI taxonomy): domain Eukaryota; kingdom Metazoa; phylum Nematoda; class Chromadorea; order Rhabditida; family Cosmocercidae; genus Aplectana; species Aplectana chamaeleonis. The sequence continues at coordinate 131,268 of JAPDOI010000799.1, read as the reverse complement.
GGTGGTGGTCGAAATGTATTACAACCGCGAGAGAGAGAGAGAGAGAGAGAGAGAGAGAGAGAATGAAAGGCGCGCGTGATTGGGCAAACAGGGGAGGAGCGAGGCGCGCGACTGGAAGGAACACGAAGTTTTCCCCGCCTCTCTTGCAGGTGAAATACATTACGGTCATTACCCCCGAATTCGAATCTAGCCCCAGAAATAAACCCCTAGGAATTTGGCAAGGAAAAGTGTAAAAAATCTTATCTCTTGGATGCTTCCGATTTCTTCCGCATTTTCAGACTTTTTTCGAAAATCGGAAATCGGAAGGCCGAAAACCATCGGAAATCGGAAATTGGAACTACGTTCATCCCTGGTCCTAACCCAGATTCGCAGATTTCGTTATTACTCGTTATTTGCTCTACATTCTATGTATCCGAAGACGACATCGAACTGGATTTCGGACATTGTGGAACTATCAAAATGGTATTGTCGGAAAAATCGGGCATGGACAGGAGACTAAATCCGAAATGGAATTTTTTCCGATTCGGATTTCTTCATTCCATTATTCTTTACCGTTGATAAACCCGACCTTTCGTCTCTGAAGTAGCTTTGCTACAAATTGCGATTCACGGTTTTTTCCGTTTTCTGACAAGTTTTGCTTGTTTTTACAGAAAACAGAAAAGAAGGCCAAAGTGAGAAGAAAGCAGAAAATTTGCACATCCTCAGTACTCTTCTATGCGCTTATAAACTCTGTTACGAGAGAAAATTTCCGAGGTCAGTCGTGGCGTAACAGCCTTTCATCTTCGGGGGAAAACGAGCACACCCCAGCTCAGCAGCCGGCCACGAGAAATTGGCTGCCAGAGGGAGCGGGGGTGTATACTACAAGAAAATTTACGAAGATTCACCAACGTCTGCAGAAAGTTTTCTCTCCGAAATAAAAGTGTAGATGTCTATATTAAACGCGCTGGTTACAAAACTTGAGGCCTAATCGTCCATTCAGATATTCTAGTATTCCAATGCTTGGTTTTTTTTTGGTAAATTGGCTATACTTCATTCGAATACCCGATTCACACAGAATCTCCAGTTTTTCGATTTCCTGGATACTCCATCCATTCGAAAGCTCGATTTATTTTTGTTTTGAATATTCTATACTTTTGGGAACATTAATTTCCCATTTTCTAGGGATTCATGTTTAATCGAAGTACTCGTTTTTTTAATATTATGCTAATCTTAGCAAGCAGCATCAGATTATTAGTTCACTTGAATGTGCCCAATCGTGTTTGACAATTATTCAGAAACTTTCTGAAAAAAAGCTAGTGTTTTTCTGTAAAATGGCGGAATCATTCGAATTAACCCGAATGTTATTTCAAATCAAATAGACAACAGATTTTCAACTGTATTCAGTCATCTGGGGAGGCTGATGCTCCGGCGCTTGAGATCACTCATCCATTGAGAGTTCTAAAACTGGCGTATTAAATAAACATGAGTTCGGGATGCCTGAAAGGGGTGAGTCCAAAAAAACATTCATTTAAATTATTTTTCTCTCGAAAAGGGTTAAGGGTAAGACATTTGAGTTATTCATTCGTTTGGAAATCGAGTGTCTAAAGTGTCCATCGAGTGTCTAAAGAGAGCAGCCCAAAAACGACAGTGCGGTATTGTGCCTGCAAAGAACCACACAGTTGAACAAGGCCATTCTGATGACTTTGATAAAATTGATTGTTCAGACTGTCTGTCCATTCTCAAATGATTTGTTCGCAGCTTGCGCGCACATTCATGCGATGGTTTCCCTAGTAAATTTTGCTTCAAAATAGAAAGTAGAAAAGTGCAGGCACCTCAGTCAAGACGCGACTGCTCCCGGAGCGGAAATGAGATTTCCTTCTTCCAACTTTTTTTTTCCGTGCCAATCAGCTTCCTTTCTTTCCTGTGAAACCATCACCGAGAAAGATATTACGCACCAGGGGTGTGCGTTAACGAAAATTATTTTTTTCGTTAAGCGTTAATCGTTAATTTTCAGAAAAAAACCGCGTTAACCCGTTAATGCGTTAACACGTTAATTTTGCATTTCGTTAAAATATAAAAAGAATATCATTACCACGTCAAAAATCAATGAATTATCAGATGTCCCATATCAATCAGTGCCATACTTGGCTCGGCGCGCGAGAGGTCCCCACAGGGGTTTCCGAGCTCCGGAGGGGTCGTACGGCTCCGGAGGTGTCTGACCTCCTCAGGAAGACCCACAGACAATCGTTTATGTGAGTGAAAACCGCCCGGAGCAGTTTCTCACATGGAATTCAATTAATTCAACTATACATTGCGGTTAGACTGAAATGGTGTTTGAACTGAGTTGATAGTGACGGTGCTCAATTAGAAAGTTCGGGGTAAAGTCATAGTGAAGGTGTGCCCAAATGATGGGCAAGACATACATATGGATCCTCAATGTGAATTGTCTAAAGCAGTCTGCCTATTAAATGCTGCATGATTTCTGCGAAAGATTTTTATAAGTTAGTAGAGTTGATATTTGAGTTGAGTGATTTACCCTGTACAAAAACTTTCCTCGTTCGAGATTGAGGCCGAACACCGCTACAATATAAGGGCTAACACCTCTCTCATTGGTGGTTCCGCCGGAAGTCAGCAATTTTGAGAAGTAGGAGTCACGGGAGTGGTATGTTTGAGTCCAGCGTGGTCGATTCACTCTATGCAGGGTTTCAGCGTCTCAAATGAACGTCGAAGACCGCTACACTGATAGAGGAAGAAGACAAGAAACATCTAAGTTGACGAACCTATGTAAACTAGGGTTTTAAAACTGCAGTTAACTCAAGTTCTAAATGAGGTACCTGGAAAAAATGCTAGCTTAAGGAAACTACACTCTTTAACCTACTGTTTGAGGCCTACCGCACCTCTGGAGTGCGCCCTTCGCGAAAATTTACCTGGTGTGGATTCTACGTCAACATTGGCGTTTTCTCAGTACTTACTTCGTTAGGGGTCGTTTATACTCCCACCGCCGAGCGGCGCGGCTCAGTTCATTTCTGTAACATTGATTACGCGGCGCAGCACGATCGATATTGTAGAATCGCACTTTGCCGCACCGCTCGGCGGCGGAAATATAAACGACGCCTTAGATGTGGGCCCACAATGCATATAGAGAAGAACCCACAACAGGTAAATGCTCTTCAAAGGCACTCTCCAGGAGTGAGGAAGGTTGCAAACGGTAGAGTATAAAGCCTAGTTTCTCAGAGCCAGGGTTTTTTAAGCCAACTCTTTTACTCTTCGAATCGAACTCTTCGAATTTATAACCTTTTAAAACCCTACTAATTTCAAAGACGCGCGTTTTTTTCTTCGACGTCTACGAGTACAGACAGTGTAGCGCCCTTCAGCGTCGATCTCAGACGGTGGGTGAAATTTCATGTGCAGGGCAAATCAATCACGCTTGACTCAAATACCGTCGTTCCTCTATTAGAAGTACACCCTCCATTTGAAGTACATCCCTATTAAAAGTACACTTCTAAATAAGATAAGGAATAAAAATTCAGACTCTAAAACAGTATTACGGCTTAGAAAAGGACGATAATATCAAAGAGTGTGCAAGCGATGACTCACCCGAAATTGACTAGCTGAATTCTCATGGTTGTTGGTGGCGAAAATCATAGTTTTGTTATTAAAATTTCATGAGGAAAATTTTAAAAAACATGGCTTGATAAATAGAAGTGTATCAGAACTATCAGAAGCACACTCAAAAAAGAAACCTGAGAATCAGAAGTACATACATGCACTTCTAGAAAAGAAATTACGATATCCTACTTTCGCGACTCCTAGTTTTCAAAATTGTCGACTTGCGGCGCGACCACACCTGAGAAAGTGTGAGCCCGTGTACTGTAGCAGTGTTCAACCACCATCTTAGGCGATGAAACTGTATACAAAGGTTGAATCGACCACGCTTGACTCAAATATCCCTCTCTCATGACTCGTACTTTGCACAAATACGAACTTCGGACGGAATCGAACTCCCCCCCCCTCAAACATCCGCATTTTATTACACAGCACAAACTGTTAGCAGTTATAGCGTAGTCCACCAATAAATTGCACATCTAATTACCAATGAGAAGCGGTTGGCCGAAGATCAATGTGCTTGAAACTCATGGCAGCACAACCGCTCCCGCTGAAAAGGTGGCGAGCGTTTTACATAAGAATTCATGCATATTGATCTTCTGCCGACCGCTTCTTATTGATAGGTAGATGTGCAAAATTTGGTGAACTGCACTATACATACACTTTTAAACTTTCAGCCCCTTCCTAAATAAGTGCGATGAGCGCTGTTCTGTGCTCTCGTCCTCGCAAACATCCGTATTTTTTCGCATGGCACTGGCTTCACCATTTTAGTAAGACAAAAGTAATTCTACTGTAAACAAACAGCAGAGGCACACCTGCTGGATGAACACTGTTTGAGCAGATCAGCTCTATATGAATCAAAAAAATATCAAAAATCGACCTACTCATGCTACTGGGCGGGGGGTGGGGTTCTTAGCCAAATTAGCACTGGAGTGTGGGTCTGAGCAGACCTGGCCGACTCGCACCTCGTGCAGTATCCTGGGATATAATTCCACAACAATTAACGAACTATAAATTAACGTGATTTCAAGACTTTTTCGTTAAGCGTTAATCGTTAATTTTCGAGAAAAAACCGTGTTAACACGTTAACGTTATAACCCACAGCCCTGATACGCACCAATATTCAGTTTGAAAGCCTCTCAATTCTCCTGATAAAAAGTTCCTTACGCAGTAAGACCTCCTAGCAATCCGAATCTTCCAAAAAAATCGTGTTTCTCATTTGAACAACGCCCTGATAGTCTCTACACATACTTTCTTAGCAAAAAAAGACCTCACCACCTGTCCGAAAACCTGATTCGTGAATTAATAGCCAAATTCGATCAAACATGCTTTCAGGCGGTTCCCATTCAAGGCCTTGGGAAACAGATGAGAATGCGAAGCCAGTGGATGGTGATTCAAGTATCTCACGGCCTTCAGTAGATGGAGATTCAATGGGAATGTCGCGACACGACCCGACCGACGAACGCTTCCCCACACTCGTTCCTCAGTCCGGAGACACCCGACGAAGCATGGGAACAACCGAAGACTTCAGCCTCTTCAATCGACCCACAGGTGAATCCTTACCATTGAAGCCATGCTCAGATAAACATTTCGAGTTTGAACTCCTGAAAGGTTGAGCGCTTGAGAAATCTTGCCTTACCCTTTTGAATCGTGCACGACTTGCGAAAACAATCTCGCAATATAGCCACATCGGGCCACCCATGTTGCGAGGACAAAAGGTTGGACAAGTTCGAAGTCTTTGTGGTTTTCAAACGATTTCTAAAACTCGTTTTCATCTTACCACTGCCCCAGTCATGGGTGTGCTTAATTTTTTTTTAAATTTCAGAGAACAGAAAGGCCAAAACGGCCAGAAAACAGAGAACCAAAACGGAGAGTTTTATGGAAAAAAATACTCATTGCGTTTTACTTTTTTAAATTGAAGCGAGAGTGTAATTTTGAACACCTTTATCATACCTGTAATATAAAATCCACGGATTTGCACGAATGACCTATGGCATCTTTCATAGTCCTCACTGCAAGAGAGGCGCGCCTGTGACGCGCGTTGGGCTATGAGAGTTCTCACAGCGCTGGACGCAAGGGACGCGCGTGTCGTCCATCCAGCACCGCCATAGCGGCGCCGCCCAAGCGGCCATGACGGTTTCACCATCACAATCAATAATAGCTTCTCAGTCTAAGTCCAAACCAGAATAAATATTTCTGAAACGTATATTCTCTGGTTCTGGGCCTGATTTAGTGTGTGCAATTGCGGACTTGCGTTGTGAAGGCGCGACGCATCGCTTTCGTACGAGCTTCCGCGCCCGTCCCTCATCAGCTGTTCGTGTGCGTGTTTTTCTGCATTTTCGAGGTTTTTCCTAGTTTTTTGATCTTACGAAAGCGATGCGTCGCCCCCTCACGACGTAAGTCCGCAATTGCACACACTAAATCAGGCCCGGAACCAGAGGGTACGCAAATAGGAGTGAGGAATTTCTGTGCATGTCACATTTGAGGCCCAAATTTGACCCGCACTGCCATGGCGATGCCGCCGGAGATTTCATAGTTGTTTCCCGCTCGTCCCGGCCCTTGAGAACTTTCATAGCCAGGGTTCGACGCGGGCATACACGAAACACACCACGCGGATTCGATCTCGCAAGGTGCTTAATTTTTTCTCACATTTTTTTTTTGCAAAGTAAGGGTCACGAAAATAAGATATTCGAGTCGAGAGTGGTAGATTTACCCTATACACAAATTTTCAGCCTCTAAGGTGGACGCTGAAAGACACTTCTATGTGTGGCCCACACCTGTCGCAGGTGCGGTCGCGCTGGAAGTCTACATTTTGCAAGGTATGAGTCAGGAGAATACGATGATCGAGTCCAGCGTGGTCGATTCACCCTCTAAACAATCCTTTACCGTCTCAGTGTAACGCCGAAGACCGCTACATAGGAAGCGGAACAAGGTAAAAAACGTTAAAAAACGTCGAAGTCCACAAACCTGGAGTAAGGTTTTTAAACACCTGTAACTTAACTTCCAAAAGAGCTACCCCGGGTTTGAGCAAAACTAAGAAACTAGGTTTGTGACCCTACCGAATGAAACTTTACTCGCTCCCAGAGGACGCCTTACAAAAAATTTACTAGGTGTGGACGTTTGATGTTTTGAGCATATATGTCCACACCTAGTAAATTTTTTGTAAGGCGTCCTCTGGGAGCGAGCAGTTTCATTCGGTAGGGTCACAAACCTAGTTTCTTAGTTTTGCTCAAACCCGGGGTAGCTCTTTGGAAGTTAGGTTACAGGTGTTTTAAAACCCTACTCCAGGTTTGTGGACTTTGACGTTTTTTAGCGTTTTTTACCCTTGTTCCGCTTCCTATATAGCGGTATTTGGCGTTACACTGTGACGGTATAAGATTGTATGTAGGGTAAATCGACCACGGTGGACTCAAATATCCTACTTTCTTCACGCCTAAATTTCGAAATTGACGACTTCCAGCAGGACCACCTCTGGGAAAAGTGTGAGGTCTTACTCAGGTAAAACTGGTTGTCGAGAATCGGACGAAAAGTTGTCCTGCAGGCATACGAATGCAGGACAACTTTCGCAGACTAGAGAATTCTGGACAACTTTTCGTCCAATTCTCGACAACTTCTCGACCAATTCCCGACAACTCCTTGCCTGAATCTCGAAACTTAACACACAGTTATACACACAAACAACTATATGTACTTCCAAAATAGGGGCTCCTACCCGACCGTAAATTACTACGGTCGTTGAAGCCCACGATAATGGCTTCACAAAGCTTTGTTTGGGGGAATTCCCGACTTGTCTCGATCTATGGGCGTTTGAGAGAGGCAAACTGTGCATCGTATATGCTGTGGGTCTACAAAATCGCTCAACATGGGCCGCTATTGGCCTTGCCCAGCACCAGTGCGCTACCAGTATAGCGGTCTTCTGAATTGCTCAAGACGGTGAAAGTTTGAGCAGAGAGTAAATCGACCACACTGGACTCAAATATCCTACTCTCGTAACTCCTAGTTTTCTAAAGTCTCGACTTCCGGGGAACCACACCTGAGAAAGGTGTCAGTCAATGTTCTGTAGCGGTGTTCAGCCTCCATCTCAGGCGGGGAAAGTTTCTATATAAGGTAAATCGACCACGATGGACTCAAATATCCTACTCTCGTGGCTCCTAGTTTTCAAAATTGTCGACTCCCGGGGGGATCACACCTGCAGTCAGCGGCCAAACTGCTGGCTGCAGGTGTGGACCAGGGGTGTGCGTAATTACGGTTCACGATTTACGACATTTTGGACCATAAATCGTAATTTTCCGTAAATAAAAATACATGCAATGGAAGTAAATTACATGACATCTCCAATTGACCTGCTCTAATCCGACTTTGCGTATACTAATGTTTTTGGTCAGGATATGGGACCAACCCAGGCGTGTGATTACACAGCACTATCCCATTATCATCCTTTGACGTGATTCTATCATTATAACGCGGGACACACGGTCGGAGTTGGATGCGCTGGATAACAGATCCACATTGCCCGCCGCGCACTTCTGATGCAATGCGATCTAAAATCACTCTTCACGAGGAGCTTCGTTTCCGAGTCAGTTTTTCATGAAGATCAACTTTCCTGATTGCTATTACTGAATTGGCGTCAAAACATCGAGCAAAGCAGTCTGATCAATCAAAAAATTGCTTCGAAGTGCTCCTGGCCCGCCTTTTGAGTAGACTACTCAGAGTCCACGAAAATCATCACGAGGAGCGTTCGTTTTTATTCCAAAAGTTTGAAGCTAAAAATCGTTTCTCATAATTAATTTCTCTCCGTCCGCACCAAACGAACACTCAGAAAAGGCGCGAGTGCTAGTTTAAACGCTCATCTTCGCCCTTTTTCTGAAACCGTTATCTATCACAAATGCGAGCGTTCGGTGGGGCGCGTTGGCTACATTCCCTAACTAACCTCTGGTTCCCAGTCTAATTTACTCTGTTTCCTCACGCGCTTGTGCAGAGCGAGGGTAGAGACAACGGGAAAGTATGGGGAGAAGGAGACGCACCATACGCGCGCCGACGCGCGCGATGAACGGAAATAAATTTTATTCGGAAACAGAGGATATGGGGACTAAATTACACAACGCGGAAAAAATTTGGAACGGTTTTCTGTGCTTACGTTTTCTTTGATAACCTGCAGTTAGGTCCCTGGCTTGTTTCCTCTGAAAAACATCAAACCGCGTTTTACCAGCCAGCCGCTGGTGAGATTTTAACCACAGCGCCAGCCGCGGTTTGGATTCAAATGTTTTTTCTTGAGGAAACAAGCTACGGACCTAACTATACAGTATCGTCACAATAAAGCTACGAGCTTCTGCAAGTGATTTAGTGGATATACCAAAAAATTGCCTGTGCTGCGCAACCGCTACTGTGCTCTAGATAATATAGAGTTGGCACCGATCGGGCTGATACTTGGCGATCTCTATTGAAGGTTGACGCAAGCTTGATGCCATGTTTTTGATGTACGTGCACCGAGTTTGAGCCAACCTTCAGTAGGGAACTCGAAGTACATAATGTACAGCATATAAGTGCGATCCCTACCGACTGTATAATCGGTGTTGGGGTTCCGCTAGCAAATGGGAGGAGTTCTCAAATTTAGCTGATGAGAATCGCTCAACTACAGTGATTTTGGCTTAACGCTTACAACGGCTTTAGCGTTTCGGGAGAAGCATTACGAGTATGACTGTGTCCCTGTTGTCCAGCAGATACGCGGACAGCTAAATCGGACTTGCGGATTTCTCAACATCTGGTAAGGAATTGTGGAATGAGTGGCAAGGGAAAGCAGAGAAATACGGGTAGTAGGACGGTCCCTTCAAGGGTATGGTATACTTTCACGAGATACGGTGGCGTGGTTCTGCACAGCGACAGCGACCGGCTGTCGCGGGGCTCCAGCCCTTTAAAGCCGGAGTTATACCACCCCCAAGAGGCGACCGCGTATGGTAAACAGTGCGTCGCTTCGCCTGTAGCGGCTGGTATGATTCCGGCCTAAACTTGTCGCATTCACAGTGCGCTGCACAGCGACAGGCTTCGGCACATTTGCAGTATGTCAACCCTCCGCGACACGTCGCTGCGGCTGACGCGCCATAATTGTTCCTACGGCAACCGATGCCGCTGCTCCGATGCAGGTCCCGCTCGATTTGTGCTAGATTTCATGCCTGTCGCTCATGACAGCGACAAAGTGTACCATACCCCTTAAACACGGTTAGCTCCTAAACACGATGTTTTGGTATGTTCGCAATTTTCAGAAGATGAAAATCCAAAAAAACGAGTTTGATTTTCAAGAAATCGGTTAAATACATTATAATTGATAACCAGATTTTGGAAGGAGTTGTCGAGAAATCTGTCCGAATTCTCGGCAAACACTCGTTCCCCCGAATTCTCGGCAACTCTGAGAGTTTTGGCCGCTAAATAGCCGGGAAATAGCCCACCAGGCTCCCCAGCTGCTCCTGTTGGGCTATTTCCCGGCTATTTCTCAGCTTTTCACGGAACGCACAAGAAGTAGCCGAGTATAGGTCGAGATGTAACCGAGAAATACTCAGAAGTAAACAAAATTGACCAAGACGCAACCATCGCCGGCTCGCCGAGCTACCATCTGGGGCCGCCAGCTGTTGGGCGGGGCCTCCAGAGCAGGGATGAGCGGAGTTCCGCGTTCCGAAACCCGCAGTTTCGCGCATTTTTGGCATTCCGCGTTCCGAAAACCGCAGAAAACGCCGCGGAATGCGAAAATATCGGGTCGTCTGGGACGTAAGAAAACATTAGATCGTTTCTGAATTTTTTCGCGTTTCGCGTTCCGAAAACCGCATTTCCGCGCATTCTCAGGCGTTTCGCGCCCGATTTCCGAAACCCGAGAAAAAATTTTCTGTTCCGAAACCCGGAAACCGATTTCCGAAATTTCATATTTTTATTCCGCTCATCCCTGCTCCAGAGGCTAAGCGAGATCCAAGTACCTCAAACTTGGGTAATTGAACCGACGGAGGTGCTGACATGAGATTCATGGCTCTGGAATGCTCCGTATATCCACCGGGAGAGCATTATTACCCGGCTATTTCTCGGCAAGCACATTATTTGGCGGCTACTTTGCGGCGAGCATTATTTAGCGGCTATTTCTCGGTTATTTCGCGGCTATTTCTCGGCGAGCATTATTTGGCGGCTATTTAGCGGATATTACGTGGCAAGCAGGCATTTCTCGGCTATTTCTCGGCCAAAACTCTCAGAAAACTTTCTCCAAAATTTCGAACAAATCGGCCGCAATTCTCGGCAAATACTGCGAATCCCGGGATTCTAGACAACCTCTATCAGCTCTCTGGACAACTTCTCGATTGTCGACCGATTCTCGACTAGTTTTACCTGAGTATACTGTAGCGGTGTTCAGCATCTATGTTGGATGGTAAAAAGGAGTATACAGGGTAAATGGGCTACGCTGGACTCAAATATCTTACTCTCATGACACCTGAGTTTCGAAAATGCCGCTTTTCAGCGGAACCACACCTGAGAAAAGTGTGAGGCCTTATACTGTAGCGGTGTTCAGCATCTATGCTGGACGGTGAAAGTGAGTACGTAGGGTAAATCGACCACGCTGGACTCGATCATCGTATTCTCCTGACTCATACCTTGCAAAAATGCAGACTTCCAGCGCGACCGCACCTCTAATCAATCAAAACCCTTACTTTAGCTAAGTTTTTCAAAAACGCAGGCAACCTCATGTAATCCGTCAAGAAAAGCCTCGTCCGTTATCTATTTCAAAGTTAATGTCTTGTTTTTTTTTGAAATGGTTGATCTTCTTCAAATTACACATCTTTTGGAATAAGTTGTTCCTTTTATTTCAATTTTACTACAAAAACAGACAAATAACTCCTGGGAGGAGGTCCGAGAAAATCGCCAAAAATTTGACCTATTGACGCTTCTGGGAGGGGGTCTGAGAAAATCGCCAAACGTTTGCTTCTAGAGGGGGTCTGAGAAAATTTAGCCTGTCCACACCTCGTGCCGAACCCTGTTCATAGCCCACCGTAAGATGTCTTTAAGACATTGATAGTAGCAATGACCAATAGAACATCATTAAAGGCGCTCACTCTGAGTCTTGGCCGATAATAACGGACCGGTCCCCACAGCTGTTTCTGGTGAGCTATTTCCCGATTATTTCTTGGCTACTACGCGATTGCGGCCATATTGTTCGCGCGCTATCCGAAAAATAACCGAGCAAGCATGGGTTGCTGAAGCGACGGCAGTGTTCACATCCGAATCTTCCTAAACAATGCGTCGCGAATCTCCCTTGGGAACATTCATTTGCGGCTGTTTTTCGGCGAGCATTATTTGACAGCTGACTTTCGCGGCAAACAGCTATTTTCGGACCTATCCTCGGGTATACGCGGAACACAGGCATTTTGTGGGTATTTCTCGGCCAAAACTCAGAGCACGCACCGGTAGCGTACTACGTCGGCGCAATAGGGGTTGCATCCCAGGATTCCACGCCTCGCTGTCAGCAGCAGCTGCTGCTGACAACGAGGGCTGAATTCGATCTCTGCCCTGGAATGCTACCCCTATCGTGCCGGAGTTCTACCTTACGAGTGCGTGAGCAGGGTTTGCAAAAAAAACGATTATTGAGTCCTCTTCATCAAAATGTAGATTTGGTCAGCAACAAGTTGTGGGCGGGCGGACACCAAGCAATAACTTCCCGCGAACCCTGCCTTTAACAGCAATCCCAACATTAAGCACAAATAATACTTCGTAAAGAATTAAATAAGCTGCATGCAATGTTCCACAGAGCTGGATTCCGTTTATTTTTTCTCATTCCTGCAATTTCTCAGAAAACAGACAGAAGGGCGAAAACGGCCAGAAAATAGAAATTTCCGCTCACCCCTGGTGCCAGTGAGAGAAACGTCCACGACGAAAAGCCGAAATCACGACAAGATCTTGCCTCTCGAGCCAACAAACCTTTTTTTTTCAAACAAGGGCTAGAGCAGAGGTTGGGAATGCCATGGATAAGAGAGACGACTTGAACAGCCCACTTTTAGACCGACCACGGCAACTTCCTGGAATGATCGAGCTGCCTTCTCCTTCGTGATACCTGACAGAAGCCTATTTTGTACAAACTGTTACTGATTGTTTATCTGAACATAAAGTGTAGAACTTCGTATTTGATAAGGGACAAACATTATTGGAACACGCTTGAATAACGACTCAAAGCAGTGAATAGGAACGAGAAATTCAAGTACAATAACAACAAGAAACCGACGGATCGGTTCCACACATGGCTAATTCGAAACTGATGATCACACCCTCCGTTATATAACACAAAAACAAACAACACGAGATATAGATTGGATAAAATTGTTAATTAACAAGGGCAATCTACAGATCAAGTGGTCTTCCTTTGTTCATATACGTCTCCAGTTCAGCATCCAACTCGGCAACGGATTTCGGAGCCTTTTTGTCTCGATTCGTCATTGGGCGTCTATTGCGCGGATTTGCCCCCTTCCGTGGTTTGTCATCCACAATGCGATCAAGAAATGAGGTTGAAACTCCCGCATTCGATCCTCTCCTGCAAAACAGTGCAATGCGTTCGAGAACATTCTACTGATCTAGTTGGCACTAACCTGAACTTCTTCTGTACTCCACGAGGGGCTTGACGAGGAATTTTGCTCAGCCTGCTCTCGATCCCATTACCAATTCCACCTCCTCCGTCAACAATCAGCATTTTTATCAATTTTCCTGCAACAGAAAACAGAACATGGTTTGAATTCTCAAACCAATAGAAGCGAGATTGAAGGCAGTGTTCGCGAAGAAAATTCTGATTTTCGCCAGAGCCATGGCTTGCCGTCCATCATGTGAAACTAGTAGGGAAATAACCTATTGAAGCGCACAGCCCTCTACGGTAAGACCGGAACAAAATCTACCGGGTCTACTGCCGGCAAAGGAGTGGGGGAAGAGACAGAGTGGTGGGAGATGGATAGAACAGTGTACGCGCGCACAAGCACACGGCGCACATGGGAAAATTTCGCCCCGAAAACCAGTACTCAGGCAAATCGGGGGACACTCCGCGTTCGACTCCCGGGTGGTGTTAGAGAACCCAGGGAACGCGGAGTCCAGCGTAATGGTCGGCGGGAGGCCCGCATCGTGCACGCGATGATGACGTAAGCAGCTCCAGCAGGAGGCCCGAACTAGCATAGCGGGAGACCCGCATGTAGTGGCCGAAATATCAATATTCATTGAACTACAGAGTTCGTTATCATTTCCTACATAACACCCTCGGTCGCTATGTCCCTTACTCCAAAAAATCCCACTAAGACAGAGTCTTAGTGGATGTCCCCTTCCGGTCTAATCAGTAGACAAGGGACTTTTCGTTACTGCCACCCGGCCAAATCCGCGATGCCAAGAAAACTTGGTCGCTCGACCCTGCAGTCGAGTCGCTATGAGATCGTGTCCCCTATATGACACGGGTTTGCTCTGGCGATCAACGTGTGCACACAGCGTAGGTGTTGGACATCCAACACCTACGCTGTCCCCCGGCGGGAGTCCAGAATTGCGAGTCTCGTCCTTTTTCTTGCGGGAGCCTCCCGCTGGCCGTACGGAGGGCCTCCCGATGGCAAGTATCTGACGAGGATTTGCCAAAGTATACATGTGCGCAACACCTCTTCCGCCGAATCGATGACTTCAACATATCATAACAAGATCTACCACGTTGAGTCAACGCGAATACTTACTTCCACGCATTAGCCGACTTACATATTTTATTCTCCGTATCATCACAGGCCGCCCAAAATCTACACCTGTATTGTAACTTCGCCCAGAATGGGCACTATTTCCTGCGATTCAGCAATGTCGATTGCAGTCACAACAAATCTATGTTGGCATAGTCAACAATGTCGCACATCCCAACTTCCCTCTTCTGTCATTTGGTCTTCATTCCCGTAACATTCGCACATCCCTGCATCCCTGATCGCCAAGGATGGGCCACTTCCCAACTCACGCGTAAGAGACTGCTGCAAATCGAGCACACCTGATTCGTATCCGAGTACCTGCCCTTAACCTCTTCCAATCCCATCCTTGGTGGTGTGTCGCTCAGGGTCGATGATAGCGAATGGTATCTACCCAGACGCTCTATTTATTCACTGTCCAACTTCTCTGTCTGTTCATGATATGTGGAACAAGTAGTGCGACGTCGCCTTCTTTTTGGGCCTATGAGAAGTAGCTCCACTATGGCTAATTAAAAAGACATTTTTATTTTGCGCCAAAATTTCCACGAGTCCATCTCCTATCCAGTTGTTATTTTTCACACAGGGTTGAGCAGGCCGTTGCGACCGATGACCAACATTTTTACGAACCCCTGGGATGAAAAATTTCACGACCAAGATTTTTACGGACCCCCTGGAATGGAGAAATCGGACCGATGCAAACATGGCGTCTCTACCTTTTTGAGTGATTTGGAAATTAACCCCACTTTTTCGGAAATTTTACGAGCCCCCAATTTTTTTTTCGAAAAATTTCCGATATTTTTACGACCCCGTTGCGACCGGTCGCAAGCCTGCCCATCCCTGCTTTCACAGCTCTCTGGACCCTAGGTATACAGCCGGCTTCTTCTTCTTCTTTGCAGCCACTGAGAGGGGTTTCGTCACAAGTTGAGAAACTGGGCGACCAGCACTGGATTCGTCCACAAGTCTATTGTAGTGAGCGTTGTTGGCTTCTTCGGACAATCAAATAGGTGTTTAGTGTCGTGGCCTTGGTTTCCACAGTCCGGAAACACGTCAGGCTGGCTATTGTCGATCCTGTGCAGGTAAGACATAAGCAATCGAGAATGTCCGCAGCGCAACGAAGCGAGGATACACCTGGCGCGCCTACCGAGCTCGGACTCGGTATCACATACCCTGGGCGGCACATCACCGAGAATAGGGTTGACAGCCGCTTTGGCGAGATGATCCTTCACGAACCGGGTGTGCTACGCGCGTAAGAGACGAAGGCCGGCTTCACCAGAGCTGGGGTTCATGAACAGGTATGGCCCACCTGGATTTAATTCAAAATCTTAACAGGCCGAAAACGCGTCATCGCTTGGTCCAATTAGCGTGGGCGACGCTTATGTTCCACGAGACCGCACCTGGTAGGCAGGGCTGAGCAGGGTAGCGACTAGGCGCAACGGAGGTTCGCAAAAATATTAGGAAAATAAAAAAAATGAAAATCGATGAGGGGGGGGGCTCGTACGATTTGACCGAATTTTACCTTAAATTTAAACTTTTTCCGACTTTTTCACTCTTAAAAGACTTGAGGACTTTTTTTACCTCAGAGAGGAATCGTGATTTTTTTGAAATTTTGAAAAAATTTTGGTCAACGGGTAGGGAGTCGTAGCTCCGCCGAAATTCTGCGCAACGGCCTGCTCAACCCTGCTGGTAGGTGCTGGTTTGAGATTGGTCAAGTTACAGAAAGTGATCTCGTGGGACCAAAATGCAACCCAGCGTTAACCGAAAACGCGATGACGCAGGGTAAGGCATGCTCTATGGCCGTATTCATGAAACTACGGGAGCCCCCCCCCCCCAGAGGGTCGAAGGCCCCCTCGCTGCACATACATCGGCTGGTTCTAAACACCATCCCGGGAGGCTCCCGTAGTCTCATGAATACGACTACTGCTTATCGGCCCATCGGAAGAGCGGTCCCTCTCCATGTTGGATATTTTTGCGCCCCCTTCCAACCCAGTCGTAGTGACTGTACCACGTGTATAGACTAAATTGTACCGGAATTCGATAATGTGCTGAAATTGGAAAGACCATCGAAGAAAACCCTACTGATGGCATGATATATTATTCAGGAGTAGCTACTGCTTAAGATCGAAAAACTGCAAATCCATGGTTTATGTCAAGCTTACCATCCAGGGAGACACCCTTGAAATCTTCAAACATCTGCACAGCATCCTTCTTCCTCAAGTACACGTCACCGGTTCCGAGAGACAGTCCCTGCTCGTTGAAATGAACCGTAGCGGTTTCAATGTTGTAGGGATCGAAGAGCTCCTGAAGTAAAGTAAGTAGCAATGTCAAATCACTTACGAAATCGAAACGTGTTTCCTTCGATGCCCATCAGCGTTTACCATCACTGCGGATAAGAGACGTCAAATTGCCATGGAAACGGTCAGCAGCCGAAACTCTCGCCACCGCCAGTTAAACAGCCATACTGATATTGGAAAAAGACGTGAACCATAGCCTTCGCTGATCCAATTGGAGCGGCGCGGATGGTCGTCGAAGGAACGATCGAGACACCTCAAGATCAGCCGAAACGACGTTTGGTCCCAGATTGGACAGATTGACGCGCACTTTCTTGTTGGGATTGCTCGACCCAGCGACTGTCTTGCCAATCGCACCACCTCTCGCCCGGAAAGCTCGAGTCTCATCTTGGAACTTGTCGTGTTTCCACTTTCCTGCAGGAGTTCGCTGAAAACGTGGAGAATAACAAAGCGAACAGTACATGTTCTTTCGTGAAAACAACTAGGGAGAAAATTGAAGCTTTGGGATACTTTTTTCTACGGCAGTTGAAGAATGCGCATTGAATTTCCACAATTTCAGCAACATATTGTACAGGATGCCCTTTGAATATGCTGACAGAACTTTCTAATCTACCGCGCCTACATATGTGCGTCGCGAAGGTTCGGGGCGCAAAATGGTTTTTGAAACAAATGGTGAGAAGAAGCCTCGAGTGTCCCCGATTTTTTCACATTAGAATTTGTCACTAAGTCGGTTTCGATAATTGTTGCTCCTTCCCGCATGCGACTCTGGAGAACTGCTCCGAAGGCGTCATTTAGAATCACAGAATATCTGCTTGAAAACGTATTATAGCTGAAGTACTTGGACAGTCTATTAAAAAAACGCGAGAGTAAATTGCCGAGATGCAATTCTGAGCCAGGTTTCCAAAAATGCTGCATTCGTGCCAATTTTCGTTTTCATGACGGCGTCCAGGCAACAAACTTAAAGCTTAACTGCACCTAAAAAATCAGTTCAGTGGGAGTTTCATCCCCTTGAAAGAATTTTATTGCAGACTCCCGTTTTATTTGAGGGATTGTCCTGCTCCCCGATGTTTTTGGAAAAAAAAACGCTTCGCAAGTTGTAAAGTGAAATAAATAGTGAGCGAAGTATTTTTCTTTCAAGTGGTTGGAGCAGAAAATTCAAATTTTCGATGAAAAATGATAGTTTACGTAAAAGACGTAAAATTCTTAGAAAACGAGGAATTTTCTTCAAACCACTTGCAAAGCTAAAATGGTGAGGTAGAAAGGCGCTATTCATACTCCTAAACGCCAGCGCGGCACGCGCGTGTATGGCGTTGGAGCATGAATGGCCTGACGCCACGCCCACGCATCACGCGCGTGACCAGGGTCAAGCAGGGCATTGCGTGATTTTTTTGAAATAGGAGCAACCCACATCAATTTTTTTTCAAATTCATCAAAGTTTTTGCGACCCCCCCCCATTGCGATTAATGGGCAGTTCAAATTGGACTACTAAAACTGTAAGACGCCAAAAATTCGTTCAGCAGTCGGTCCCAAGCGTCTAAAAGATGAGCGATGCTACGATCTTTCCCTTCGGCCAAAAATATCGAGAACTTGATTGAATAGCATTGAATGGCGTGTCGCAAGCGGAGATATCGACTTTGGAATTGGCAAAAATGGAGAAATGGCGTACCCTACATTCCGCATCACAAGAGTTTCACCCGGAAATGGGTTGTATGGAGTGCAGAGAGGATGGAGTACACGTTCACCTTTGACAATTCACGTGGCGCAAACTTTGGACAAAGGAGGTGTCCTACAAGATCGTTTTGGAGTAGAGCATTAAATTGAGTCACATTATGCAATCACTTGAGGTGAAATGACTCACAAATATACGAATTTCTATAGATTCTTCATTGAAAGCATAACAATTATGTAAATAAAGATTTTTTCAACCTTCTGGGACGTCTTCACCACACTTTCATTTTTGAACCGCTATTTTCGCGATCCCCCTTAACCTTCACTTTCGGGCCAGAATTGCGACCTCCCCCCCCCCGTTGCGAAATTCCGCACCCCCGCTTGACCCTGCACGTGACGCCCGTTCCGCCATGGCGGCGACGGCCGCAAAGACCTTTCAAAATTTTCATTATTAATCTACTATCAATTTTATTCCGCTTCATCGCTCAAGCCGCTGGAGAGGTTTAATTTTGCCTAGGCCTTGTGATCACTTCGAATTTGAGAATTAATTCCATTATTATCCTCTGCTATCGCGATGGCGAATGCATGTACAGAATTCGGTTTGGAAAAGTTGAGGCTCCTTTTTTTCCGCTCCGCCATGGCGTCGCCGCTAGAGTATTCATAGTCTCCGGAAGCGCGCGACGCGCTGGCGTTGAGGAACATGAATAGCGCCTTATTCTTCTTCTTCTGCAGCCTCAAAGTGGTTTTTTGTCGTAGGTTGAAGAACTGGGCGGCCCTCACAGGGTTCGTCCAAAGGTCCATTGTGATTAAGGAGGTAGGTCTCTTCGGGCACATGAACAAGTGCGCAGTGTCGTGTCCGGGAGCACCACAGCCCGGGCATGCGTCTTGTCGGCTGCTGTCGATCTTGTTGACGTAAGATATGAGCAGAATAGAGTGACCACAGCGCCTCGAGGCAAGAGCACATCTGCTCTTGCCAGATGTGCAAAATCAACTGCACCAGAAAATAGCAATTTCATGTAGTCCAAATGAGAAGTTGATAAACTCGGCAAAGGGCATTTCGCTGCGACTTCGCTCTGAGATATTAATAGGACGCGTTAACAAATATCTAGAATTTCACTGTAAGCTGCCTCGTCCTCATGCGAAACATCTCAGTCTCTGTTACTTAACACCCTTCGACTTCCGCATAGATGTTTCGTAGCGAATATGATAACCAACTACAAGATACTGCGACGTATCGCTACAATGACATTACATTTGTACGTGGAAAACTAAGAGCCCCCCAACTAGTTTTGCACCCATAAATATTTTTTTTCTGATTTCGATCGATTTTTCCTAAAACAAGAAACAGAGCGGCAGAAATGGCCAGAAAAAAGAGAATTCCGCACAGCCTGCTTAGGACCGGAATCCGAGTTAGTTTTACTTCTCAGTCATTAATAGGCATAGATACTACCGCAACCCCATAAAAGGACTTTCTTTTTGCAAAAATTTGTAATGTCATGATCTCGGTTTCTTCAACTGATTTTTCCTTGAATGTAGAGTTTTTTTAGTTCTTTAGGCTGTTTTAGATTTTATTTTGTATGCAAGACTTACGTCTGAGAATCTCCCAAAGCTTCGTGCTCCACTGGGTTTCGCTGCACTCGATTTTGCAACACCATCACTTCGGAAACCACCAATGACTCTTCCAGACTTGGATTTCTAGATTGGCACAAGTGAATTAGTAAGGATAAGGAAAACTTCCAAATCAATTCGAAATTCACCTTATTTTTGCTGATGATTTCTTCAAGCGACATATTAATTGACGACATTGTGAATCTGAAATGCGACTTGTACAGCGCATAAGATGAGCAGCAGAAGAATACGAAAACGATCGAAGCATAATGAATTTATAGAGGAAACACATTTGAAGGGACAGCGTCACCGGAGACCACACGCGTTGACAATCAATTGACCGCATCGCAGATCGCTACGCGTTGCTCCCGGCGCGCAGTAGTTTGCCGTAGGGCGTCGTTTCACACTTCATACTCAGACACTCTCAGAAAAATGAAAACATGTTACATGTAATATAAAGTGTAAGATACTTGAGACATTCAAGTGTATTACATTTATATCGCATGTAACCTACACTTATATTACATGTAACCTACACTTATATTACATGTAACATACACTTATATTACATGTACCATACACTTCTATTGCATGTAACATACACTTATATTACATGTAACATACACTTATATTTCATGTAGCTTAATTAGAGCTGCAAGTTGAAGCTCGATGCTTTAAGGGTTGGAGCTGCAAGTTTCAGGCCACCGGTTCAGGTACGAATCAGCTAGCTTTAAGCTCTTTTGGACATCCTAGGACCTTAAGGGGCCAAATAGACTCCCGCCGCTGAAAGGCGCGGCAGCATGCAACGGAGGAGTATCGATCATGCGGCGCCACACGATCGATTCTCCTCCATTGCGTGCTGCCGCGCCTTTAAGCGGCGAGAGTCTATTTGGCCCCTAAAGCTTGCTGCTTCATGATTGAAGCAACAAGCTTGGATCCCACAGCTTCATACAAGAAGCAGTGGGCTTAAGCTTGCTCAAAAATATTGTATGTCTCTCCCCCTAATCCTCCACACGATTAAATCGGATCATGAGGAACGAGAGATCAACGGCTCGGCCAGGGCGTGTGACCACCCTGTCGAAAGTCAATGCAATGGGCCTGCACTCATGCCTAAGGTATGAGGCGGCCCGTATGCTGTGCAGGTTTGCAGACGGTGTTCAGCATGGGCCCTCAGTTGCTTGAGATAATTGAATTATGCTACACTTATACTACATAAATGTAATTTACTTGAGTAGAGATAATTCACATGTAACTTACATTGACGGAGATGTATTACAAGTATATTGTAATCGTCTCTTATGTTACAAGTATTATGTTTTCACCACCAGAAACATATTACGTGCGACATTTGGCCTGCAAGCGAGGGACCAATATATTACATGTAACATACATCGGTCGAGATAATTTGCAAGTAATATACATTGGCCAATTTATATTACGTGTATATTAATTCAGGCCTTTTATTTTACATGTAATATGTTTTCATTTTTCTGAGCTGGGACGGGTGCAGCGCGGGGCAATGTCGGTGGGTGGGACGCAGGTTAAACTAGTTGTCGAGAATCGGACGAAATGTTGTCCTGTAGGCGTACGAATGCTGGACAACTTTCGCAGACTCTAGAGATTTCTGGACAACTTTTCGCCCAAGTCTCGACAATGCACGACAACTTCTGGTCCGATTCCCTGGAACTCCTTGCCCGATTCTCGACAGTTACCACACAGTTATACACATGTACGTACTTATCAAAAATTAAAGCTCCTGGCCAACTGTAACAACGTTGGGAGAAGCCTACGTAGATTGTTTCACCCCTCTCTGTTTGCCAGATTCCCCACTCGGCTCCCTTCTACCGCGTTCCCGAGAGGCAAACTGTGCATCGTATATGCTGTGGGTCTACAAAATCGTTCAATTTGCCCCCCCCCCCTGCTGGCCTTGCCCAGCACCAGTGCGCTATCAGTGTAGTGGTCGTCGGAATTACTCTAAGACCGTGCAAGTTCGAGTAGAGAGTAAATCGACCACGCTGGACTCGAATATCCTACTCTCGTGGCTCCTAGTTTTCAAAATTGCCGACTTCCGGTGGGACCACATCTGAGAAAGGTGTGAGCCATCATACCGTCTCAGGCAAACTCAAATGTCGACAGCAGGTTGACCCACCTCTTTCTCGAGCAACCGGCGATAGCAGGTTTTTTCGGGAAAAAAACATGGACCTGTTATCGACCTGCTATCGAACTGTCGATAGCAGGTTCACAGCAGGTTGACAAGGCAACACATCCCATCGCTGGTGATTATTGATCGTCCGATTCTCCGGACGCTTGGCGAATTATTCAGCCGGTTGCGCAATTGAAGAACCTGCTTTTTATTTTTTGTCTCTCTTCAAACTCACCTGTTTCTGTCCAATAACGCGCAAATCAGTCCTGGTATTGAATGGAATTAATACTCAAATAGTGTTCTAGAAATTTTTGAGGTATTCTTATATTTTACTGACTCTTGGGATTTTAATATGCGTATTTTTTCAAACACTAGGTTAATTTGAAATCCTGAAATATCCTTTTTTGTATATTCGATTCCGTCGTGACTTTTAACTGCTTTGCTTCTCGACTTAGCGGAGGTTTCATATGTAGTTTTTGCCTCTCGAGTGTTCCATTCCTTCGGGAATTCCAAAATATCTTTGCTTTCAGTCAGGTTGAAATTCCGTTTGTTCGAATATTTGTCTCAATTCAGCTTACATTGCCCTTCAGAAAAAAGTTGTTCGTTTGTACAAGTATATTACTTGAAAACCATTTCAAATTCGAATTCGAATAATTGCTCGAATATTTGTACAAATGTTCACACGTAATACAATTAAATCGAGTATAGGATATATGTATTTTTGAACCTATTTATTTGCTAGAAAATTTCTGAAGGACTCAGCCCATGTTTTAGATTCATTGAGAGACATTATGAAGATCATAGTGGAGAAACTCTCCACATTCCTCATTAGATCTAGTATATTGATGCTGTAGTTGAAGGCAGGGTTCGCGATAAAAACGGTTTTTGAGCTTTCTTCATGAGAGTGTAAACTTGGTCATTACAAAAGTAAATATAAGTGGAAAAAAATTTGCGGTTAAAACGCTCAACAACAAGGTGTGACGGCTAATTACCGGTGTCGGCGGGCCCCCAATTAACGAGATTTTCATTGATACATGTTTATCCGCCTTTTATTTTGCTCTTAAAATAGTCAATAGTCTACAGAGGTGCTCAGAAATTATTTTAGAAGCAAAATAAATGTTGATAAAACATCCATTTTTAGAAATCTCGATAATTGAAGGCGGACGGACAAAGCAATAACTTGTTCCTGAGCGCTTTTTCTACAACTTTCCACTTATTTTAACATTAGTGATGGTCAGATCTACTTTCTCATGAGGATAGCACAACAACCATTTTTATCGCAAACCCTGCCTCTAATTAATAAAGATGGGCAATCGTCGTACTGGTTTTAAATGGGTCAATAATTCAAATATCGCGTTTTCAGAACGCCTCAGATGAATGAATTATGTGGATAGCCACTATTAAAAAATTTCTAATGAATAAGTTTTTCGATTGTAACCACTTAAAAATTATCGAATGTGCGAATAAATTCCAACGAGACATTTGTAGAATTTTCGGATGAATTCAATCCTCGAATAACGCGTTTTTGAAATTTCGGATTGAGTGGATGAATTCGATCAAGGCCTTTTTTTTGACTAAACGATTGTATTTAAAAACCTGTCTTCTATTCGAGGCGAATGCATACTTGGAAAACATATCCGAATACTCGAATGAAAATCAGATTTTTTTCGGAATGTTTCCGAATAGATCATGAATACTTTCTGCACGTGTTTTATCAATGATCGGAAATTTGAATGTTGTGACAGAAAATTGGCCTACTATTCAGAAAATCCAATATTCAAACCACTCGAGCAAACCGAATACTCCGAAACCCGAATGATTTAAATTTCTGAATGAATCGAAGGTTTGAAAAAAGCAAAAACCGAAATTCCCGAGCGAAACGAACGTTCGAAAAAAATCAGAAATTGGAACATCTGGTTGAATCGAATACTCAAATACTCGAATCTTCTAATTATTTAGATTTATATCACTCAGGAGCCCTTAGTCTGGGTCAGAAGTGCGGGGGCACGCTGCTTGAGCATCTTTCATAACCCTGGCCGCAAGCGCGCGGTGGGATATGAAACTTTTCACCGTGCGGGGCGTGCGCGACGCGCTTGTCACCCATCCAGGGGTAGCATGCATCGCGCCGAGCGCGTGTGCAAGTGAATGGCGAGCGCGGAGACCCATACGAGGAGCCAAGAACGAGAGTGAGCGCCCAGCTCGGAGTGTCTCAGATGGCGTACAGAGTTTTCGCGGAGCGATGCGATGGTATATGTCAGTGCGCCGCGAAAATCGCGTAGGGGTTTAGGTGTGGACAATGAGCGAAGGCTGGGCGATTACGCGCAATCGCGTACTTACGCAGTCTCTCGTGAGCAGGCAACAGCAATTTTCTCTGAAAATAGCAGCAGTTCTTTCGTGTTTGTTTCAGTGCAAGCGGTCCTTAATATGCTCCATTTAATGTTTTCATTGTGAGATTTGAATGGGTTAATGAAAAAAAAACCTAAAGAAAACCAGCAACCAGCTTGCCTTCTCGTGACGACCATTGCTGCGCGACGCGATTGACGCGGAGCGATCATCACTTGCGCATAAAATCTGATGTATCGCGCCACTTCACTGTGAACACCTAGCGAAGACGCGACGCGACTTCGCTTGATCGATACGAAGGCTAATTATAACGTCGCGTGGCGAATGAACTCTAAACGCCGCCTCACGCACGGAATTTCCAAACCCCGTCCCAGCGCGTTCCTGCATGTCGCCCCAGTACTCCCATGTCGGCGCCGCCCGATTCGCCTTTGCGGTGTTGCTATTTGCATCATTATTTGATGCTCAGTTCAAGTCTGCTGTATCTAAAATAATTCTACCATTATCCTACGCTACCGTGTGCGCAAACGCAAGCCTAGCATTTTCGTGCATGCCACAATTTTTGCCCAGCTTTACTCCACACAGTCATTTCGGCGCTGCCGAGGATTTCATAGTTGCTTAGCGTCCGTCCTGCGCGGTAACAAGTTCCATAGTCCACCGCTCGTTCCGAACGTCACGCGCATTCCGCGCTTGCGGTGAGGACTATGAAATATATCTTACGCACAGATCGGCGGGTTTCCCCTCCTGCGTATCCTCTGTAAAAATTTTAAATTCTGATCATTCAGGGCGCCCGCAGCGCGCGCGGTGCTGCTGCTTCCGTCGGCTCTCTGCTCGCTCGCTGTCTCTAACCTCCGCTCCGCACCTGTCCGCGCCAAAACCACGAGAATTTAACTGTTTTACAGTCTAAATGTATCTTTTCAGCTAATATGGTATGCCTTTCGTTGGGGCAGCACCTTCTCTATCCTATAGCGCCACCCGAAATCCCTACTTTCGTATTTCACATCGACGTGTCAGGGGAGGTTCAAGGAACCGAGAATATTTGCATACACATCGTTCTCTTCTTTCAACCCATTGACTCTGTTCAAGATCGTAGAACATATGAATTATGTGAGGACTGAATCCTAGTACCAAATCGACTTAGAGGAACTTTGTCTCAATTCAGCTAGTTTCGCATTTCTTGAAATGTTTGGAAAGTACGATTCCCACTATATCTTCATCATCCAGCGCCTTCAAGCCAATAAACTTCTAATTTGATAATTCTGCACAATGATTCATCCTTCTGCCTAAATTCATTTTACAATATATCAACCATTTTTCAGAGATTCGATTTTAACAGTCTTCGAGGGTTTTTGAAAAGAAATAACCGCAATCGGGAAACTATTCATAATCAGACAAGACATTGTGAATAATACCTACACCCGTAAATGTGAGGTTCGGTTGAGGAAAAACCGTCGGATAATGAAGCTATGCTAGGAGTTCCTGTTTCGAAAAAGTACCGGAAACTGAGAATTTTGCCCAATTGGAGAAATTTGATTAACCCGTTTCAGTACCATAATCAAGTCCTCACATAGTTCAAAGTTCTATATATAGTTATTTTGTCGAAATCTCTTGGTTTTTATATCCTAGCTTCAAATAAAGCCGGTAAAAGTGGAATTGGTTCGAAAGTAAATCAAATATAATTTTTAATTTTTTCTTGTACCTGTGGCGAAACAGCCCAAACATTGAGTGAGTAAGAGCTACAGCTCGATAACAAATACGGCAGAAAAAAAAAAACCGAAATGCCCATGTCCAAGGGCAGTCGAGCATGGGGACTGCTACAACAACATCTGGGTATCGTAATAAAGCAGCAATAGTTTTTGAATCCTGCGAAGGTTCAGTTCGTATAACTTTGAAGTTGGCCACCCTGTTAATAAAAGCCCTTCGATAGGACGTCTACAGCAAAATCCATAAATTCGGCGGTAGCAGGTCAACAGCTGAACCTTTCGGGGCTTCGGTTAAGCCATGCCGCCGTCTCCTAATCCGGCGCTAGGAGGTCTACAGCTGGACTTTTCGGCGTGATACCAGGTTCTCTCGCTCCGAAATCACCAATTTTTTCGTGTCCTCAGCTGATGTGCTCTGTGACGACACCTCACAAACCTGCTGTCGACATTTGAGTTTGCCTGAGGTAGTGGTGCTCAGCCTCCATCTTAGGCGGTGAAAGTTTGTATAAAGGATAAATCGACCACGCTGGTCTCAAATATCCTACTCTCGTGACCCATATTTTGCAAAATGTGGACTTCCGGCGGGCCACACCTGCAGCCAACGGCCAAACCGCTAGCTGCAGGTGTGGACCCGCCGGAAGTCCACATACTGTACGTCAATATAATATTAAACAACCATTGCAAAGTTTAAAGTAGCAAATTTCGATCAGAACTGAATCATTCGAGATTTATTCGAATTAACAATCTTAATTCCAAGAGTTGTTCTGATAGTTCTTGGGTAACGCCTTGCATAATATATTTTGAATCCGAGAGCTGCAACTACCGATCATCTAAAAAAATCAGTACTTGAAAGCTCGAAATCTTTCAAAATTCACTAACTTGAAAATCCCATATTTTGGTATGTTCGCTATTTTAAGAAGATAAAAATTCCAAAAAACTAGTTTGATATTCTAGAAATCGGTGAAATACATTTTAATTGATAACCAGTTAGAAGAACAGAGAAAAAAAACAACAGAGGTCCCACACGAAAATGAAAGAACAAAACAGCAGTCGCAACATTCGAATAATGTGGTGTAAAGAGAGTTCTGAAGAGAGGCGTTGAATTCTTGTGAAATTTTCGACATATCCGAAACCTATTCTCAATCTCGGAAAGAGTTGTCGAGAAATCTGTCCGAATTCTCGGCAAACACTCGTTCTGCCGAATTCTCGGCAACATTCTCTGGAATTTTGAACAAATGGGCCGCAATTCTCGACAAATACTGCGAATCTCGGAATTCTCGACAACTTCTATCAATGTTCTGGACAACTTCTTGATTGTCGGCCGATTCTCGCCAACTATTCGTCCGATTCTGAACAACTAGTTTTACCTGAGGACCAGACACATTTCCTTTGTCTCGGATTTCCCCCGCCTTCGCACTGACACCACCCCCGCCATGCATCCGTACAACCCCCGCCATGCACCCGACATTACTCCCGCGGTGCAACCGGGTATTCCACTCACTGCAGCTGGACCGTTCGCTCGTTTTAATTAATGATCTGCTTATTTAAAGCACTTATGGGTACTTCTAACCCATATTCAGTCATACTTTATTACTCCTAAGAAGTTTTGCCGTTTTTACATGCTTATTATTTAGCATTATCTGCTTTCGTTTCTTGAGACTTTGATAATAACTACAAAATTTGTCCAAAAACGCTGAATTGAATTCATAGAGAGAAACCAAAATGCTACCTAGTTGAGAAGTAGTCGGTCTTTTCATTTAATATTTATGAATCTTTCCAGACAAAACCCACAAGTTTATTAACAACAACTCAATTACCAAATAGACAATTATAATTCTATAACGAGATATATTTTCTATGAGTAGATCACTATAATAATTCTATGAGAGATCTAATAGGACTGTTTTCTATTAGGAAATCAATATTGCACTGGAATGATTTAACAGAATATAAATCTCCGTAACTTGCTTTGCTTCTTGAGCAAAAATACCCAAACCAATCAGTTATTAACAACAATCTACTTACATAAGGCATTCAGCAGAAAAAAAAGCAAAAACATGGGCAAAAAGCCTTGTCCGACAGAGAAAAATCGGAGGAATTCAAATACCGAAGAAAAATGATTGGAAGCTGTATCGACAGCAGAATGAAAATAGCGACGAACAAGAGGATTATGTTATCATGAGGCGTGATTGCAGAATTTGTAGATCGGGTGGACTGGAGGTGCAGCTTCCTTCACTGGACGCCTTATTCGGCTTCATTCGACGTGAAAGCTCACATCGTAGAGCGCTAAAGTATCAACAATTATTCAGCGTCATTTTCGGTATGCGAGGCAACTTATATATTTTTTACAGTCTTGGTAGAGCCACCTTATCTGGTTTCGATCCGTGTCGTAGTCGTATCGCACCTCTTGCCTGAAACTAGCATAATAGTAGAAAAAATCGAGCAGTTATCATGCCACTAACACTGATAGAAAATTTTGTGAGCGCATGAAATCGAATGAAGGAAACTTACAGAACTCTTTGAGCCGCGTTCAGCAGGTGCTTCCTCCAGGCATTGCTTCCACCTGAAAGGGCTGAAAGCGGGGCGTGGCGATCTTCGCCCGTCCAACCTACCAGAATCGAGATTCAGTAAAAAGGATTGGATATAGTAGGAAAACTTTTTCAAAAAAAGTGATGACGCAAGTTCAGAAGTTACAAAATGCTAAAATTTGCATATTATGACAGCACGATTGGATGACTCACATCAGCAATCGTTAAATGAGAAACGCTCCTACTTCTTACATGAGTAATTTTCATGGAAATCGGTACGAGTACGAGAAAATCATGAGGACAGCAAAACAAGGAAGAATTTCAGCAAGCAGTTGTGTAACAAAT
This sequence comes from Aplectana chamaeleonis, assembly GCA_029168955.1. NCBI lineage: Eukaryota > Metazoa > Nematoda > Chromadorea > Rhabditida > Cosmocercidae > Aplectana > Aplectana chamaeleonis. The sequence continues at coordinate 102,354 of JAPDOI010000799.1, read as the reverse complement.
TAATATCTGAAGACGTGAAATTAGATGGGTATTCTGCAGTGAACAGCACCGCGGTTCAACGGGAGTGGTGCGGGCATTCAATCATCTCCCGCCTTTGCACCGAGAAAATGACTCCGCCCTGCAATCACTCCCGCGTTTGCACCGGCACCCCTTTTTCCCCCGCGCTTCACCCGTCCCAATGTCTGAGTAGTTGTGTACCGCGAACGTGTAATGGAGACTGTAATAACTCCGTGGTCGCACCTCGGAAGCATAGAAGGCGCTATGTGGGTAGGGGGGCACTATGGCGCGATGGACTTGGCCACGCCCATTTTACTGTGCCGCACTGAATTTGAGCACCTACCCGGGGTTTCCCTCCCCTGCCAAAATCAGGAGAGTCATTGCGGCACGGAAAAATGGGCGTGGCCAAATGCGATACAACAGTGGCCCCCCTTCCCACATAGCACCGCATGGAAATGGATATTATGACGATGAGGACCCTCTAAGTGCGGAAATCGAAAAATGCACTCGAAAGCTCATCACTTAATATTTAACCCATTCACGACCACGCCTAATTTAGGGTGGCTGCACGTTCGGACCGCGTGCAATATTGCGTCACCGTATACGGTGGCCCACCGGTGGGCCACTTTTGCTCGAATGGCACGCCACCAAAAAATCGATTTTCGTCTTTTTGTTTATTCAACGACTGTCGACGTCAAAATCATTATGCCAAAGTTTCAGCTTCCATAACTCTTTCCTTACAGAGAAATGGCCACCTAAAATTTCAAGTGTGTAGATTAGACCATCCAGAGAATCATGTGATTCGTTGAATTCTAGCGGTTTGAAACATTAATTATCGTAGATTACCATGAAAGGCATTCTTCTGTTCTTCAATTGCCAGCAAATGCTTAGTGAAATGATATTTTTCCCGATTTACACTAATTTTTGCATTAGCTACATACTCCCACTCTATTGCGGTCTATCGCATTGCGATGCCGGTTTTTTTTTCTGTAGTTAACATTGTTAGCATTCTTTTTGACATTGAGACGTAGAAAATTTTCCTAAATTTTCATATTGACTGAAAATGCTGATTAAAATGATTTTTTCAGATCTTCAGAGCCATTTTTTTTCTCGGACGCCCCCTCACCTCTCCAGTTCGGCGCCTTCTAGGAAGAGATTTTTTTGTAAAAAGCGTTTTTTTTCAACATTTAGACGTAGAAAATAGTTCTATTATTACATATTGACTAGGAATTATTAGTGTAATAACCGTCTTATAAGTTTTCACTCGTTTTCTGCTCTTGCGCGTCCCCATTTTTCTCGTCCGCTCCTCTCTAGGGTAGTTTTCACCGAAGTAGAGCCCCGGCCCAGGATACCAACCGTAACCAAACAGGACTTACGAGAGAAGGCCCTAGTTGTCTCTACATTGGTGATCTTTGCATGAAATTATTTCTGTGAACAAAATACGGGCGAAAGAAAAGCCGATTCTCTACTCGCAAATGGTGCTCAATATCAGTAATCATATTTCTGTAATATATTGAATAGTGCTATACGATCTAACCACTCTCAGAAGTAAGGTCTGTTTATCCACTAATGGAAAAAAGAAAAAATCCGCCATTAATTGCTTGTAAAAATGCCATCTGTACTCAAGTTTGCGGTTTTCGACCTCGCTGCATTCGATAGGTTAGATATATTGTAGCGGTGAAGCTGCCAGCGGACCACGAAGTTTGTAGTCGGTTCTAGGATAGGTTAATACATTGACCATAAGTAGGTTTAGAAATTCCTTCATGCGGTGGAGAAATCGATTTTCGAAAAGGGTGTCCCACCGGTGGGACACGCGGTTCGAAGTGGTAGTCAACGCGTGTCCCACCGGTGGGACACGCGGTCGTGAATGGGTTAAAGGCAGGGTACGCGCGGAAAACCGTATATTACTTTTACATGTTTTTGTGTAGCTTGGCCTCTCTAGTGAACGAAAATGTCGAAGTGGCCTATGAAAAACCTTCATTTGTAAAGAAAAGTCAATCGGAACACCTTGCAAACATGAATTTGAATTTCGCGCCAAAACGGTTTTTGAAGTTTTTCTGCATGTGGGGTTTTGTGCCATAACTGTTTTTAATGTTGTCTGACGGTCGCATCAACATTCTATGAAGAAGTGCTAGATGACTGGTGAGAACTGGTGGCAGATCCTCATCTTCAACTCCTTCCAGCCTCATAATCCTACGTTTTTGACGCGCCGAAGTTTACCGGTGTGGTCTACTAAGGAATCTCACAACAAATTACCTGAGATTTCAACGCAAGTTGCATGATGGCTTCACGCAACTTTCTTCAAGTTCACAAGTAACTTGAAGTGATGTTACGTGAAACTTGACCAGATTTTTGAATGACGTGTCGTGTAACTTGCTCTAATAATGCACACAATTGCGAGTATACCCTGTCCCAAACGAGATGGCAAGCCTAGAGTCTAAAGAAGCAGCGCGCCGTCCTCTGCGTCTCTGACATCATCAGCGAGCTGAAGCATCTAGATCGATGTTAAAGTTGTCTGAGACACTATAGAGACTGCAACCAAACTTTAAAGGGAAATAGTGGCTTCAGACAAGTTAAAACAGCTCGGCTGTATAGAGATTACGGTGAAATCGACGGGTTAGACGACTCTGTGCGCTCCGCCCTGTTATTCATATCCTGAAAAATTTTCCCTGCCACATGAAGAACAAAATATGTCTCGAGAGTGAATAACACGAGCATTTCGAGAGAAAAGAACGCAAAAGAGCAATGGAGTATGTAAGAAAATGAAGTCAGAAAGTTAAAAAACGTGCTAAAATACGAAAATGTCAGAGACGCAGAGGGCGGCGCGCTGCTTCTTTGGACTCCAGGCTTGCCATCTCGTTTGGGACAGGGTATAACTTGCACCGCGACGCGGCCAGCGCCTACACGTGGCCTGCTCGCCGAGCACGACTTGGTCCGCCAGAGACTGGGCGGGGCCTCCAGCCGGTGTGCGGGGCTTAGTGCCTCAAACTTGGGTAACTGAACCCACGTTGTTGCACCCGTTTCAGCGCGAACGATGCCTTGAAAGAAATTTCGCCATTTGCTTAACCATGTTCATCTGTACGAAGGGAGCTACATAGTACCAAGGTAATGAAAAAGTCTTCGTAACGCAAGGCCTTCTGCTTGTTGGCGCATAATATGTGGAGCTCCTTGAAGGAATTGATACATTTGTAGACTAAAAAACAGGAAAGAAACGGAACGCTGTAAGAGGAAATGGATGGAGAAGAAATGGAACTGACGAAGCTCGCTTTACCTCTAGCTTCAGAAATTTATTAAACAGTTCTACTGAGGCTCTTCAGCGAAGAACAGAGTCGTTGATGAGAAGGAATGATGAAAGGAGAGCCAGATGAGAGTTGAATGTTCTGAATGAGGAACAGAAATCCAGACTAGAGCATAGAATTTCAGTAAAAAAAGTATCGAAAAGAATCAGCTAGTAAGGATTGACTGCTGCCGAGATGTCGCACGTTCGTGCCGTGGCAGTGTGGAGGAAAGAAGATCGCCTCCGTGCAAACCGACGTCTTCCCCTCCACAAAGAGGGTTTTTTGTCATGGGAGAGGTGCTGGCCGGCCGCAGCTCTCCTTCGGAATCTCCTGCAAAGACCCGGCGTGGATTGGAATCCTGGACCCGCTCAGAAGTACATATGCGCCACGTGCGGAGAGGATGTTAACTGGAGACATACCAGCGTCCAGTGCTTCGGATGCCAAAGGTGGGAGCATCTCTCCTGTTCGGGTCTCAGTTCTGTGAGGCATCATAACTCATCTTTTCGTTGTGTATTATGCTCCTCACCTTGCATCTCAGATTCCTCTATCTCAAATCGCCCCCTTTCTATTGTGCATATCAATCTAAACGGCCTTCGTGCCAAGCTTTCTGAACTCTCTCTCTTCCCAAGTACTTACCATCCAGACGTGATCATGGTCCAAGGAACCAAGCTCTCTCCAGCCACTATCTATCCTCATCCCAATACCCCAGGCTATACTTCTTACCATGCTTCAAGGTCATCTCTCGGCGGTGGAGTTTCTACCCTTGTTCTATCTTCACTTCCCTCACACCTCATTCCCAGCACCCCACGGATGGTACTCTCGAGTACCTCCCAATCCATCTCCCCCTAAAAACACCCCTTTCTCTTTTCAACATATGCATTCCACCTACAACTTCATGCCCTTCATCTTACAATCCTATCCCACTTCTCAAGCAGCTGAGCGACAGCTCCCTCTCATCCTTGACTGCTCTCTTGGGGGATTTCAACGCTCACACCTTTTGCTCGTCTCTCGGTCCTGATGTTAGAGGAAATGACGTCGAAGAATGGGCAGATGAGTGCGACCTGGTCATTTTAAACGATGATCAGCCCACTCGTCTCCCTGCCAACGGCCGATCTTCTAGCCCAGACATATCTCTTGTCTCGTCCGACCTTTCTAGCTGCTGCACATGGTCTACCTCGACTACTCTGCCAAGTGACCACGTTCCTGTCTTTGTCCACATCGATCTATCCAATTCTCTCGCTCCCTTTTCTGGTGTTCGCCAACGTTCTTATCTTAATTTAGGCCGAGCAGACTGGCGCCTGTTCAGTGAAGTTGCGCTCCGCCTATCGGCAGATTACCCGTGGAATGGGAGCGTGCACCAGAAAGAGTGCCATCTATCAGACGCAATCCGCAAGGCCATGAATGCGGCTATTCCTATCGGTCGCGTCAAGACGTTCTATCCAAATGTCAACGAGAGACAGGTGTTTCAGCATGGATTCAGAAGACTACATTCCACCACAACAGCTTTGTTAGAAATTACTAGCTGTGCAATTGATCGTTTCAACGCCTATAAGCCGCAGAGAACTGTAGCAGTTGCCTTGGATCTCACCAAGGCCTTCGACACAGTGGATCTTGGCATCTTATCAAACAACCTACTGGAGTCATCAATCCCACCATGGCAAAAGCGCTGGATAGCTGCATTCACTAAGGAAGACGGGCTAGAGTGATGTTCCAGAATCATGTCTCAAACATCCGATTGCAGCCGGAGTCCCACAGGGCGGCGTATTGTCGCCTGCTCTCTTCAGTCTGTACCTCGAAGATATGCCCGCCCCTCCCCAATATATCAAGGTGGTCGCTTACGCTGATGATATATGTAACTGTCTTGTGTCGTGATCGGGACATAAATGTGGCCGCCGCTAAGATTAACGGGTACTTGACCACACTGAGAAGCTTCTTCGACAGCAAAATGCTGAAGATTTCTGCGTCAAAGTCATCGGTATCCGTACTCACAACGGACCCATCTGAACACAGCGCACATCCGTATGTCGTATGGAATGGAGATCGTTTGCCTGCCGCCCGCTTCCCAGAACTTCTCGGACTCGTGCTCGATCCATCGCTCAAGTTCCATAAGAACACGGAACAGAAGCAGGCTGTCGTTAAAGCGAAGCTTAACGTGCTTAGAGCCCTGGGCGGTACAACATGGGGTAGTAGCAAAGAAACCATTACTACAACGTATAAGGCGATTCTCCAGCCTGCACTAGAATACGGCGCACCAGTGTGGCAGCATCTAGTTTCGGAATCCTCTTGGACTAAGATGCAACGCATACAGAATGCGGCTCTTCGAATCGCCACCGGATGTGCAAGAAGTTCCCGGTCGATCACTTGCATGCTGAGACCCGCATATCACCAGTAAGGGAGCACTGTGAGCTCCAGGCCCAACAATTCTTCATCAACATTGTCAAACAACCGAATCACCCCTCTTGGAGAGTGCTAAACCTCGTCAGAGAAAGAAAGATCAGAAAGCCATTCGCCGATGCTCCCAGCAAAGTCAATCTGCAAAGATGGCGCGACTCACAGCGAGAACGACTCCGTCTATTGCACGAGGAGCATACTCAGTTCGTACGGTGCCATCTGGAAAAGGCGGTCATTAATCCCATATTGGGGGTAGTGCCGCCCCAAGTCTGTACATCCGATGCTCAACTCGGAAGAAGGGCCAGGTGCACCCTGGCATCGCTGCGCTGTGGTCATTCTACCATGCATATGTCCTACGCTAGCAAAATAGACAGCAGCAAATCAGATGTCTGCCCGGACTGCGGTACCATCGGCCACGATACCGCACATTTATTCAACTGTCCGGAGAGACCTACCACGCTGACCGTAATGAACTTATGGACAAATCCGTTACTGGTCGCCCAGTTCCTCAACCTATGACAAAACCCTCAATGTGGCTGCAAAGAAGAAGAAGAAGAAGAGTTAGCTGGTGCTCAGCTCTTTCAGCCTAGTTCGTGTATAGGGAAAACAAGGTTTGAGTTGAGAAAAGGAAAGAAATTTTGACAAAAAACCTATGCGTACGAGCAATAGGGTATAAATGGAGTGAACCGTTGAGGAGTACTACACATCGCAGCACAGTCTGAGGCCCCTGTCAGAGTTGAATTGAAGACAGTGTTCACGATGATTTTCGTTCCCGAGTTTTTCACATAAAACAATGAGTTGGCCTCCAAGTGTTACCCAAATTACGAAGAAACGGCGAGAAACGCATTAAAACGTCGTATTTCAGTGACATTATTCTATAACACGGATTAGTTGTCCGGTTGGATGAACATGTTCATGGTGGTTGTCACCGGTATAAAATGGGGCTAATTAGAAATGGAGGAATATTTTAGGCAAAACAGTATTAGTTATGGTCCGAAGGAAAGCACGGAGCAATAGAGAGTAGATAATTGCAGAGGACGGGTCTGGAAAAGATTTCATTGTCACTACAAACACTCCCTGTGATACTTAAAAGGCGGGCTGATACTTAAGGATTTCGGGTACTTCCGGTGCGTTTTTCTCGATTTCTTCGTCATTTTAGTTCTACCCGGGGGCTACTTAGTCGATTTGACTTACTTGACTTAATCGGTTGGCTTTCGCCTGACGCGGTCATTCCGCATCTTCACCGAGGTGTGCCGTCCTAGTAGTCAGCCGTGTCCATTTTTCACGGTCTTCAGCCACAATTTGAGCACATTCCATCCAGCTGTCACTATTCCATTTCCTGCGAAACGAAACATCGCGCCTGAACTGTCTTTCGATGCCGAGTGACTTTAAATCCTCTTTAACCACATCCGTCCAGAACTTTCGCCTACGCCCAGGTGGCCGTTTCCAGACAGGATTTGGAAGCATTTTTAAAGCGTGTTGTACGAGACGATCCGGCGTTCTTCTTAGTATATGCCCGAGCAGTCGAAGTCGACTTTCCATTGCTGCTTGAGAGGGCGTTAGGAGATGCTGGCACCTCCCTCGTGTCAAGCGTTGATGTACTGCGTCGATTTCCTTGTAAAGGTCTTCGTTATGGCATACACGCGGTCAGAAATATCCAAGCAAACGCCTAAAAGCTTCCTCTCCGTGCAATCCAACCTTTCCATCTGCGCTTTCGGTGCTGCCCACGTCTCCGATCCGTACATCATGATAGGGCGAATAGCGGATAGGTAGACGCGCAACTTGACTTCCTTCGCGATGGTGGTAGACCACAAACACTTGGTTAGAGAATTGAATGCAGACGTAGCTTTCGCACATCGTTGTCGGATATCCGCTGCATAACTACCATCGTTCTTCAGCAAACAGCCCAAATAACAGAAATCGTCCACCAGTTCGATACGTTGTTCGTCCACACAAACTCCAGTTGAAGGCCTCTGAGAGACCCACATCTGCTTGCATTTGTCGGGACGAAGACGAAGTCCATAGGCTGCGGCATACTTCGAAACGAGGTTCACAATCCTTTGCAGTTTTGCGTTGTTTTCAGCGAATAACACAATGTCGTCGGCGTACTCCAGGTCGACAAGCGAGCGTCCTGATGGTGTTAGGATCACATCCGCAGGAAACTGTTCTGCAACTCTACGCATGATGTCATCAACGGCGAAGTTGAAAAGAAAAGGTCCTGCAACGGCTCCTTGCCTTACTCCTGTTTTCACCTCGAAAGCTGACGTAAATCCGACAGGTGTACGAACTGCTGCTGTTGTTCCTTTGTTCATGTCCTCGATTAACCGAACATACTTTTCCGGGACTCCATCTGCTCGCAGAGCATTGAGCAATCGATCACGATGAGGAGAGTCGAACGCGGCTTCAAAGTCCAGAAATCAAGCTGTAGTGGCTTCGAATACCGCTGCCACGATTGATTTACTCTTCTCACGACGAACACTTTGTCGATGGTCGATCTTCCAGGTCGAAAACCGGCTTGCTCATCTCTGTCGTTCCTTCCCGATGTTTGGTAAGTCGCTCGAGAGTGATACGTTCTACAACCTTGTACATGACACGAAGTAGAGAGATTCGGCTGTAGTTCTTAGGATCAGTGACGGATAGCTTCTTGTGAAGAGGTACGATGATCGCATGTCCCCACGAATCGGGTATCCTTTCGCTCATCCATATGGCACGGATGGTGTTGGTCATTTCACGAATCCCAGACGGAGGAAGAGCTTTCAGCATTTCAGCAGTGATGTTGTCATCTCCACCTGCCTTTCCATTCTTCATTTTCCGGACACAATCCAAAAACTTCAGGACTCAGTCGGCGGTTCCTCACTGACATCGTAATGTGCTCTCTGAACATGCGGGAGCTCAGGTACTGATGGCGCTGGACGATTCAGTAGTGAACTGGAAGTAATCCTTCCATAATGGCAGCGTCGCATCACCAACTGCAACTCCATTGGTAGTGTTGAGGACAGCAGAGCATCTCTTCATCTTCCCGCTATACTGTCGCAGCAACGTGTAGGCTTTCTTCGGATTCTTCTCCTCCCAAGCCTTCTCGAACTCCTTAGCTCTACACGTCCACTCTCGTTCGCGGTCACTTTGAAGCTGCCGACGCAACTTCCTCCTCAGACGCTTCTCCTCCACGAAGTTTCCTGCAGTTCGGAGAGCACATACTCTGTTGTAGGTAGATGTTGTTTCTTCTGAGACGTAGGCGAACTTCTTCTTAGGCTGTACAACCGGGAGTGCCTCTTTCGAAGCGTCCTGGATGCACTTGACAAAAGAATCCGCGTCGCAAAGTTTCTTCTTAGTCCGTACTCCGATGTGAATAGAAACGCGTTGTCGGAAATTCCTTCTGCACTCTTCATCTCTGAGACTTGTCATGTCAATCCTCTGGAGAGGCTGAGCCCTCGCTTCCTCTTATGAATCCTCGCAGTGAAGTTCAATAGAACAGGACGGTGATCCGAATCGAATGCGACATCCCACACAGCTCTAGATCTTCGAATGTCCGATACTGGAATATTCCTCGTCAGGACATAGTCAAGCTGTAGTTTCAACGTTGTCATCTTCCGTGTCCGCTGCTCTTCTGGAGATAGCCGGGTTGGTCCCTGCCACGTAAGCTGATGGCGGCGATGATTCCTCTTGAATGTCGATGCAATAATCAGACCACTGCGTTCACAAAAGTCGACAAGGCGGTAGCCATTGTCCTATGTTTGCTCCACTGGGTAGAACCATTTACCGAGTACTTCGGATTCCTGATCAAGTCCCATCTTCGCATTTGCGTCAATCCCCACGACAACAGCATGTTGACAAGGTATCCTGGCCAGCAACGTATTTAGTTCCTCATAAAACGCATCCCTCGAATTGTCCTCGGCGGTTTCAGTGGGCGCATGAGCACTCACTATCCACAGATTGAATCCTCTGTGATCCCGCAGTCGTACGAATGCATTCCGGCACGACGTTGAGCCAAACTCCTTGACCATACCATTGAAATCCTTCCTTACAGCTATTGCACAGCCTCCCACTCTCCTATCGTCAGCGTTACCGCAGTAGATGGTGTACTCTCCGACGCTGATGACGGGTCTATCCTTGAGGCGGGTTTCCTGCAAAGCAGCAAACGGTGCATGGAAATAGCTCAGAAGTCTGGATAGCGCAGTTTTTTGGATATCACTCGACAGCGATCGACAGTTCAGGGTGGCGAAATTGTGGCTTGTGGCCAAAGACTCCATGACTCCCTAGGTACGGATCCTAAGGTGTTATGGACCAGAGGCCTTAGTGTGCCGGACGGCGACACCTTTATGCAATGTGCGGGATACTTTCGCGATATAGTTGTGCACGCTATATCGCTCGAACGTTCCCTGTGTACACTCAAACGTCTGCTGGGTTCAGTAGAAGCAGGGGCACCAACGAGCAGGTACCAACAGACTTGTATACACACTTAGTCGATATAGAGAATAATCTCAAAATTGGAGATTATCGTGAACACTGCCTTTAAAGAACGCCGTGACCAACCCGGTCGATACGTACGAAAAACATGGACGATGAAGGCTGCAAAAAACACCCTGTTTGCTGTTTGGCCAGCTGTGGCTGACTCTGAGAGTTTTGGCCGAGAAACAACCGCGAAATGGCTGCTTGCCGCGTAATAACCGCAAAATAGCCGCAAAATAATGCTCGCCGCAATGTAGCCGCCAAATAGTGCTCGCCGCGAAATAGCCGAGAAATAATGCTCTCCAGAGGCCGTATTCATCAATTATACTCCTACTATGATTATACACCGGGGTAAATATACTCCAAGATATATTACCCTATACCCTAATCGAGTGGTTCACAACGTGATGATCAGCCGTGGTATAATATACCACTGGTATACGGTTGTGTGAACACACGGCAACGCGCATTATTGTCTTTGGCCAAACGCTTTTTGATGACGAAACAAAACTGAAAATCTGCAACCCTACAAGATTCAAAAAAGGAGGGAAATTCTGAAGATATATGTAATGCATTCCAAATGGGAAGTCAAATTTGACAAACTCGATTTTTTTTGGATCGGTTATCTTGAGAGCACTGACCAGGTCAGTGTTCAAGATAGCCGAATTCTCACCACTTCTTTCGTATACCCGAGTAGTAGAATTCGCTAGTCCTCTTCATAGTCACGCATGGAGTTTTCCTCCTTCCCCTTGCGTTTTCCTCATATAAATCACGGGTATCCGAGAGCATTCCAGAGAAAAAAGATTTTTGCACGACACCCTTCAGAGATTACCTTTTGTGCTGATCACGAATGTTAGGTATTTTTCCGAAAAATCTCAATACATCCTTACCTATCTACAGAGATTTGGAAAAGTTGACTACGTTCAGTTCCAATTATGAGTTTGAAGAAAAGAGGTGAGCAACATAGAACCTGGGTGCACCACATTTTAGGCGTAGAAGCAGTGATGTCCTCATGGTCTATAATGTTCTCAACGAGAAATTGGGTCATGAAAGCAACAATGTGTAATATTGGATACGAAAATGAGAAGACGGTGGGAGCAGATGTTACGAATTCTCTCTCATTTTTTTCTTGTTGAGGTATTGAGAAAGGAAGAGAGTGGGTCCGCTTTCATGGATTCAAGTTCTTGATAATTATGTGCAAAACTCAGGAATTGTGAGCTATGAAGAAAACAAAGAAAAACAGTAAAATCACTACGATCTAGAGAAAATGTCATGAAAATCATGAATTTGGGAACGAAAAACCATGAAATGGGATAAGAAACAAGAAAAACACTAAAAATGTGCTCGGTGATGTCGCGATTGAAGTTTATTAGCTGATTTAGTTCACTGGCGCGTGCAATTATCCATGGGCCACGTTTTTGTGGAGTATACCCGCCGATGTATACCGTATACCCCAGTGCCAGGGTGGGGTATGGTATATTCCAATTGATACCCCAAATCGGCAGGGTATAATTTTTGAAGAATCACATTTTCTGGGGGGTATGCGCGCGATTATACCCCAATGCGCCCGTATACCCGGGGTATAACCGTTGATGAATCCAGCCTCAGGTGTAAAATTCGACGAAGTGGCCCTTCCGGACGCACTATACATGTCTACAAGTACACAATTTTGACGTATAATTCGGAAATCATTTTCAAGGTGCGCTAGGCTGCTCTAAAAAGAGTTTTCCTTATTTACGCTTTGCTTTTTCTTCGTATCAATTACGGGGATCGGAGAGCGTTTCAGGAGAAAAAAGATTCCAACTCGACTTCCTCAATGGAGATTACCTATTCAAGGATTTTAGGTTCACTTTTTCGAAAATTCTCAATACATTCTTGCTTACACTACTCTATTCAGCTCTATTTGTAGGTTCGAAGAAAATAACGGAGCAACATAGAACCTAAACACACCACACCTCAGGGTTGGAATGCACGAAGAGCTAGCCATGTTTTAACCATGGCTAGCGTAACCATGGTTGAGCACATCGTATGCAAATCGATTAGCCTCAAACCATGGCTACAACGTGGTTATCGTTTCGTGAATTCCACCGTAGGTGTAGAGGAAGTGAAAGTGGTCTAGAATGCTCTCAACGACAGAATAGGTCTGAAAAGCAACATTTTTTTCGAGTTAGATTCATCTGGAACCAGGGGCGCATAGTCCATCGTAAGCCGCGCAATTAGCTAAGACCTGACTTTCTCACCTGTCGAGCTGGGATCCTATATACATAAAATATGGATAAATAAAAATGGGAATCTGCAAGCGAGATATGCTGATCATCGAAGAGCTAAATCGTCACATTAAGAAAAGAGGATTTGTGGAATGAACGGAGAAAAAGGGAAAATATATTAAAAGGGCCAAGATATAGAGAAAGCGTCAAAAGGTAGCAATATAGGGGCAATGCTGTAGTGGAATGGAAAACGAAAAAATAGGCAAAAAATTGTTGTTAATGCTTCGCGAAAAATGTCCACCAGCAGACTTGGTTGAATGGCGCTGGTGATTTAAAGGCACCGTTCGCGATAAAATCGCTTTTCTGTTTTTTCGCCTATCTTGAAACCGGTCCCATTCTGATTCCAATGATGCTTCTAGAATCGTACAAGACCTTCTGGGAATGGAGTTATGATCCCTCAAAAATTGAGTTAGGGAAAATGGTGTATGAGTTGTCCGAGGCTTGTAACTTCCGTCTTTTGCACCCAATGTATGCGAGCTAACCTGAGTAAAAAGAGAAGTTTAGAATGGAGGGAAAAACGGGGCTTTTGATCGGAAACCATCTCTCAACTCACGATTTCGAGTGTTCCTTTGTTCACGTCGAGGGGTGGGAAGGGGCGGGGCTTGCCCACAATGGCGGGGTTTGCCCACCTTTCTAAGCCGTTTTGCGGCTCCTGGGTAGCCTTTTGTCCCGTTTTTTCGACGCTGTTCTGTTTCTGAGAGCCACGAGAAGCATTTGTCTTGAAAAATTCGAGGATGAAGTTTATCGCGAACAGTGCCTTTAACCATGGGCCACGTTTTTTTGTGGAGTTTAAGAGCCGGGGTATACCGTATACCTGAGCCCAGAGTGGGGTTCCAATGTACTTCCAACTTATACCCCGAATCGGCAGGGTGTAATTGTTGAAGATTCACATACATATATGGGTATGCGGACGATTATACCCTGATGCGACCGCATACCCGGGGTGTAATCGTTGATGAATCCGGCCTCAGGTGTATACGACGCATACCAGAGGCATGATTTAGATGTCAGCACCTCCGTCGGTTCACTTACCCAAGTCTGAGGTTATTGGACCTCGTTTAGCCTCTGGAGGCCCCTCCCAACCGCTGGCGACCCCGGATGGTGGCTCGGCGAGTCGGCGACGGTCGCATCTTTTTCCTTTGGTTACTTCTCGTTATTTCTCATTTATATCTCGGCTATTTCTCGCCTACTTTTTGTCCGTTTCGTGAAATTCCGGAAACAACCGCGGAATTGCCGCTGCGGAGCCTGTTGGGCTATTTCTCGGCCAAAACTCTCAGCGGACGCGGTCAATATGTATGAATTATGTGAAACGATATCATGGAAATCATTCATTTCTTACCTCATATCATGTGAACATCGGTGTAGTCAGCCACATCAGGTGTTTACCGCCCCACCTCTTCCATGTCTTTCATGATTACACTGTGCAACAAATTCTAACTTTTGTTCTGTTCCTGGGTTGAAATTGTGTTTTTCTAGACCTTTGGGTCTAAAACAGAAAGGAAATCGTTGTCATTCCGGAAAAACTCCGCTTCTGTGACCGAGAGAATGAAATTCGGAAAATCGCATGTTTTCGAGAAAATTATCGCTTTGCTCCCAGTGCAGAGCTTCCTTCCTGAACTGCTAGAGTTTCCCAGATGTTTCTACGATTTCTGAATACTCTAGATCGTTCAGAAAACTTACAGAACTTCCCTGAAACTTTCAGAGCTCTCTAGAACGTTCTTGAACATCGGCCATCAGTGACTTCAACAATGATATCATTCCTCATGGGTCTTCAAGGAGAATTTACAAAGTTTTCTTGTTTCCTCTGTCTCTGGGACAGCCGTGACACTAACTATAAGGCGCATTATCACAGAAAGGACTGCCCACAGCGGACCGAGAGTTTTTGTTGGGAACAGCAATGTGAAGTGGGTGCCGCTGATAGAACCTCATACTTTGCCTACGCCACCGCTGCACATCAAGTTAAGCCTCATTAAGCAATTCGTCACTGCTTTTGACAAGAAGTCAGCAGCGTTCTATTATCCAAGATCTTTTTCCAAAACTGCTATGCTCAGGGCTGGTATACTCGTCGGACCACAGCTAAAACTATGTGGAGTTGGTGCATTCTCACGATGGATCACGCCAAAATGTGATTCAGAATGTCTCTGAAAGGCCATATCCTTGAGTCGCATCTGGTAAAGTTCAGGAGAACATGGGCGCTTACCCCGAGGAGCAAGGCGAGCGCTTTCATCGAGATATATTGGACTTTGAACGTCGTTACCAAGGACAGTATAACGAAAACATGATGGGGGGCTACATATGGGTGCAACTTCGACAGAGTGACTCACTGTACAGTCGTACATCTAAAAAAGTCTACACACTTCTGAACTTTGTTAAGTGCTTTCCGGCTGTGTTTGTCTATACATACCTTGTGCATTTTTGTTTTTGCATCTGATCACAATGCCGAAAATGAATGAAAATCTTTCTATTTTCACAATTAATGTGTTTTCTTCGTGCTGTCGTCGAGTAAGCAAAGTTTGTGCTTATTTTTGCACAAGTTATTTTTGCACAAACTTTAGACATAAGAAACTGAAATATAACTCTTAGAAGCCAGGAACAAAAATTGTGTTACATAGTGATATCGACCGGGCAGGCTACCCCGATCGGCCACCTATGACCGAGGCCTGAAGAAAGGTCGAAATATTGAAACTCATCTCACTCACAAGGGACCACTTTTAACAAAAAATGGAGTTTTGAAAAACATTCTTTTGAGAGTTGTAGAGGGCGTAAAAATAAACAAAATAAGAATTTAAAATTTCACTCATTCCTCACGGGTAGATCAAAAACCACCAAAACAATGGGTTGTGGTAGGTAAAATGCCATTAAATGCACCCCAACCTGACGAAATCCGCTAAACACAGGAAACGGACCATATTCGTGTTCAGCGTCCCAAATTACCCCCTGGGGCTGAGTTTGGGCGAAAAAAAATTTCGATCTCTGAACCCCCAAAAATGGCCTTGAGCTTCTTACCTCATGGGGCTCCAAAGGTTGAAAAAAAATTATGACCCAAACTTCGCTCTCGGAGGTTATTTAAAGTGCTCATTACGAATCTGAAGTCAGTTTATCGATTTTCGACAGATAACGGTAGATTACGGTTGGTATACGGTAGTTGGGTCAAAGTCTCAGATTTGAGTCAAAATTTCTGAACGCGGGGTGTTCGAGGTGCTGAATACGAATTTGATGTTCATTTGTAAATTTTCAAATTACTAAAGTAGGTTTAGGCCCTCATAGCATTACAGCTACCGTAATCTACAGTAAACCTCAGAATTTTGACAAACGATCTCTAGATTCGTGTTCGGCACACTAAATTACCCCTACGTACAAGTTTTGAGCCGAATCCAAAACTTTTCTAATCCACCCTAAAATTCCTTGATGGGTACCCTTGCCGTGCTTACCGCGAGGCTTGGAAAAAACGCCTGTACCTTTTTTTCAGAGTGGTTTCTTTTTTTCAGAGAAGCTGCGAAGAGCATACTTGGATTCTACGTTCAAAATGGCTCCAGAAAACTACATTTAATCCAGAATGGCCAGGCTGACTAGAAGTAGTTCTTTTGTAAAATGCGTTCTTAGAAGAGTGGTTCTGTTCTACTCAAAATTTTGTAATTGATAACGAAACACTTTTCTTGAGTCTTCGAGCCATGCGCTAAAGTATTAGGTTGCTTCAATGGATTTTGTAGTTCTACCTACACTTCTGTTTATAATAATTATTCCTGTTGGAAAAAAGATTGGTCATTGATCAATGAACAAGCCCACGATGTTTCATTTTGTCCGAACTTTTTCCAGCGTCATATATCAAGATAAGTCCCCTAAAGTGTTTCTCCGAATTAAGGACGGTTTTTCTGTAACATATGTGGGGAGAAGGGTAAATGTATTCTTGATATTCTAGCAATTGTCGAAACCTCGGAATTTCCAGTTTCTAACTTTGATGAGAACCGTTTTTCATTCATATCATGTTACCTCTGCGATATAAGAAAAGAAGTATAAAAACAAGAGACACTGTTAAAACTCAAAACAAGTAAGGCGAACACATAAGGTGCGTCCGAATGAGAATGGCGGCCCATGCGGCCGGCGTACTTGGCAGGCGGCCGTCGCGTTCGCCGCTCTCGGACGAGCATGCGAAAAGTCCCCACCGCCATCGACTACGAACGGGGCCGGCACCGGCTGGCAGCAAGCACTGCGCCGATCAATCAGCTCTGCAGACGGTGGGAGAGGGGACGGTCGTCGTTAAAATCCAACACTCGTCCGAGGGCGGCACATGCGACGGCCGCCTGCCAAGCACGCCGGCCGCGTGGGCTGCCATTCTCATTCGGGCTCACTTTAGAAATGTCACAACTGTCAGCCATATTGCAGTAATGATCACACAGTATTCTAACCATCATTCAATCGCTTCGTAATCTAACGCCTAACCAGCTGAGCCATGGTGTACTGCTAACTCACTCAGACTATCTCATTGCAATGATCGGTGGTTGCATGTAACGAGCATTGTTGAGCGGATCAATAAACAAGTCATAACTTAAGAGCCTAGCTAAGTTTCATCTTCAAACTTTTAGGGGAACCTTTTCAGATGATTTCAAAGCCACTGTATGGCTCACATTTGTGCTACATCCTCCCAATCCGGCGTTCTGGTTTCTTTCCTTTTTTGATAGTTTTTGATCTACCCGTGAGGACTGATTGAAATTTTAAAATCTCAAATTGTTTCTTTCTAACTCCTCTACAACCCCCAAAAGACCGTTTTTGAAAACTTCATTTTTCGTTCGAAGTGGTTCCTCGTGAGACAGCGTTCATACGTGGCGAGAGCGGGCGTTCCCGCTGTTGTGCGCCTCTCGACGCTCCTCAACGCCGGAGCAGCCCGTGCCCGCAAATCAACGCAGGCAAACACCCCCTACCTCGTGTTGATTCGATTGAAAACGTTTGATCGGGTGATCAATCGCTCGAGTCGGCGCAACGGCTGATGATTTCCCACGGTTTTCGACTTCCGTGGTGGGATTATGAAAAACAAGGGCAGTAGTTTTGCTACAGGTTTAGTGCCACCTGCTTTAGTGATAGAGCAGTAAGCTTGAAACTTGCTGCTTGCTTCGTGGTGCTGGCGTAAGCGCGCGAGAAGGAGCGGGCGAGGGCGCGCGAGAAGGAGCGGGCGAGGGCGCGCGAGACGGAGCGCCTGTGAGCGGCTAGCGAATCGTGTGCCTACGATGACCATCGATTTTGCGCAATCGCACGCTCTCGCCACGTGTGGACGGAGCCTCAGATGTGTCCGGGAGGAGCAAGCAGCGGAGCGGTCGGTCATGGTGAAATGTTACAGTGATAAAGGCATTTCAACATGATAAGCATGGTGAGCTCTACTTCGACCGGCTCAAAATGAGGGCGAAAGGCTCAGATGTGTTATGATCTATGACAGCAGTTACGAAAGATTTGTTGATCGAATCCACTGCTAAATGTGTGGCTGCCCTCTCATCACTGCGGCGCGCCTAGCAGCGGGTACCTATCCACGCCGCCGTGAGCTGTAGATTCGATCAACAAACCTTCCGAAGCTCTAAAAGCTGAAACATTCGGAACATATGTTGTGAAACTACCCTTGTGAAGTGATTTTCCTGTTAAAAAATGAATATAATCCAGTTAACCAATCCATGTCTTTTTCTAGTTTCAGTCCTTGTTCACCCCCGAGGGTACTCTCGTTATACCCTCGGGGTGACTAAGGTACAGAATTCCTCAAAAATCTAGAGAATAGCAGCCACAACTTTCTCATTGTTTTGTAGGCATCTGACAAAAAAATTTATAAGAATTTTTTGTTGTTGTGATTATTACATTTGACCATAGTTTCAGTAATAAATTGATGAGAATAGCGAAGTTTTCAAATCTTTTAATTTTTCTATGAAATATTCTGCTTTAGAGCGAACATTTGCTATTCAAAAACAGATGTGAAACTTTGGAGTTTTGAAAAAGGGTTTGAAATTTTGAACGAAATTCGAAATAAAAAAGCGAAATTTTGAACGACTTTTGAAAGAAAACCGAAATTTTGATTAGTTCCGAAATTCGTTCGCTTGACCTTCGCAATTTCGAAAATGTTTCGAAATTGGTTCGCTCGACATTTTTTCGAACAAATTTTGGAATAAAGTCTGAAATTTGGAACGAATTTCGAAAAAAATCGAAATTTCGATTAGTTTCGAAATTCGTCCGTTCGATCTGTAGAATGTCCATTCGATCCGAAAGCGTTTCGAACGGATTTTCTTCATTTTGCGAAAGAAATTTTTTTCGGTTTTCGTTAGTTCGAAATTTTTGGACGATTTTTTTAGAATTTTTCGTTCGTTCGCAAAAGGTTTCGAACGAAAAAATTTCAACTTTTGTTAGTTCGAATTTTTTTTGAATTTTACAACGCTATACTCTAAGCACTACCTTGGGAAAAGGTTCTCATAATTAATGACAGAGTGGAATTCTATCCTTCACTAGCAAGGGAACTCTTTGGTCAAACTGGCGATTCTAACTGAAATGCACTATTATAATACCATTTTTAGCGTAGAGTTTGAATGTGACTTTCGCAGCTGCCTAGACTCACCCTGAAAGAAGTCATGAGCGTTTTCAAGTTTTGCGAAAAGGTAAGGGTACCCATCAGCCAATTTTTAGTGTTTCGAAATAGTTTTGCGGATTTTGTCCAAGCGTGTCGCTCGGCCATCACCGTTCAATACTTAGCAGCGCTTTAGTCGAGTAACAAGACGAGTGCAAATCTTGAAAACGGCTCATATCTAGGGAATGAGCCAATTAGGTCGCCAAATTTTGCGGATTTTAATTTTCATCGTAACTGAAAGCAATTTGAACAGGTGCATTCATTTTTATCTGCTTTGGTTATGAAGTTGCAGCTAGTTTAATAATAGCTTTTTCAGTCATTTTCTGACCAACGGAATGGTCAGTTGGGATAACCCAACATACACGTTTGTCCTTTACAACGTGCACTAGTACGTTTCCGGAACCCTTTCGGGTATAGAAAGACTTTCTCTTCTGAGAGATAAAATACGGCATATAATGGGAACGAAAGAAGAATTATTAAAGAATTTTATCAGAACGGAATAATGAATACTTAAAGTGAAGTTTATTGATCGTTATTCAGTTATGTATCTAATGGCTACTCTCAAAAACATCAAGATTTTGCGTTAGCTTTCTGTGATGCCCTCCTTTCGGGTCCTCCTCCTCATCCTCTTCGGAATCTGAGCCTTCTGAAAGGATTCCTTACATACGAGTTATTGATAAAGTGCATACATTTCATTCAAATATTTCTGGAGGTTTTAAGGTGATAATTTCTGGTCTATTAGGATAAAATTATTGTTTCAGGATAATTACCGGGTGCTGAAGAGCTGGAGGCAGGCGCAGTAGTGGATGGTGGAAGCGTAGACCGATTTGATGGTGTAGTCATCGACGTAGTGGTCCATGGCGAAGTCGTCTCCGACGACGGTTTCACCAAAGCATCCTATAAACTGTTGTATATTCAATGAATGCCGGCAAACCTTCCGGGCACCCGCGGACTTTTGATCCAAGCCAAGAGAAAAATGAAGTTTGAATAAAGCAATTGTTAGCGCTTTTAGACTGGTTCCAGCTTTGAAGGGAGATTTTCTATCCGCACAAAGAAAGTGCAAAGTTCTGTTGGTATTTTTGATTCCACTTGTGGTGGGATTTCTGCCAACGCGAGACTCCATCCATATTCTAATACACATTTGCTTCAATTTAATCTAGTAGGGGAGGAACAGCAGGTGTCCTCTATCCCAAAGCTGAAAATTCTCCCAGGTCCATCGCACGACTGTGCGCGCGTATGCAGCTTCTCCCTCTCTCCCACAATCTTCTGCCTCTCCCACCGCTTTGCACGCGGACGCGAAAGAACAAAAAACACTTGCACGGAAAGTAGCTCAACGCTCACCCAGACAGGCTCAGGGGCAAGCAGAGCAAGCCCTCTAATTGTAAGTGCAGTGTTCACGATCAAAACGGTCTTCGGATTTTCACAAGAATTTGAACGTTTTGGGATCCATAGCAACAATAGTGAAAACTGCCAAAAACGAGCCATAAATAACCCTATACGACCCTAAAACTTAGGTTTGCTATGCGGGCTCCGCTCACGTCTTCAACAACCAACGAGGAAGAGGGCGGGGCGTGGGCTTACCATACCCAAGACTTAAGCTACGTGAATAGCTAGCTACGAGCAACAAGACGCTATCGAATCTCTGGTGCACTGCACGTACCCTAGGCCGGTGTTGGGGTAATCATGATTTATTGATTAGCCGCGGCACAGAAGATGGGCCGCAGCAGACGCTAGAGGGGTCAGCAGAGTCAAAGTCGCGCGTTGCTCGCAGCGACTAATAGAGCTGGGTGAGGTAAT
This sequence comes from Aplectana chamaeleonis, assembly GCA_029168955.1. NCBI lineage: Eukaryota > Metazoa > Nematoda > Chromadorea > Rhabditida > Cosmocercidae > Aplectana > Aplectana chamaeleonis. The sequence goes on along the minus strand of JAPDOI010000799.1, from coordinate 81,583 downwards.
ATCGATTATATTCGGCGACGATGGCGATCGACGCGGCTTGAATGGGCACCGCAGAGAGTTTTGCCGCCGCGACTACCTTGCGTCACTGCCAGCAAGCGGCAATTGACACGGCGACAATAATATTCAGGGGTCTGCAGAGTAGCAGAGACCGACGAGTGGTCGCCGAGCGTCAACCTTGACGCCGCGACAAAAATGTTTCGAAACATTATCGTCGCAGCGTCGCAGTGATCTAGGGCCGTCACGGCGTCAATACACTCTGCGGTGCCCCTCGTCGCCCTTCACGCCGCGTCGGTCGCCATCGTCGCCGAATGTAATCGATATTACATCACCCAGTGTAACATCACCCAGTGTTTGTCGCTGCGAGCAACGCCGCGACTCCAACTTTGCGGACGCTTTGGAAACATTTCTGTCGCGGCGTCAAGGCTGTCGCCCGGCGACCAGTCCCCGTCTGCTGCAACTCTGCAGACCCACTAAGGCCTCTTTCCGAAATCGATCGCCTCGCGACGCAATGGCATTATATCAATACGGATCGAACGCGATCTCGAAATCGATGCTCATGGCTATCATCCCGTCGCACGACGATCGAACTCTGAAAGAGGCCTAAGGGGCTTAGCAAGGCGCCATCAGGGCGCGGCCCAGCCTAATAGTGGGCTGCCGTGTTGACAGATCGCGCCGATCCATCAATATGGCAGCCCATCACTAGGTCGCGCCGCGCCCTGATGGCTTTCTGCTCAGCCCCTAACTTCAGCTGCATGAAGCTGATGCTAGCTTCCCCTGCAGTTCCGGGACGGAATCAATGACAAAGGTGAAGATGGGAACTCCCTGCGTGCGCTGGCGCATCTAGCTCACAGCAGGTTTTTAGCCGTTTTCAACATTATTTTTGCTAGCGATCCCGAAACCTTTCGATCTCCGGAGAAAACTTGAAGACAGTTTATCAGGAACACTGCCTCTGAACACTTCACATGCGTGTTGGACGATAACCGGAAAATGTATGGGGATCTCACTCTGATGTTTTGTAGTGAACTCTTCAGCTCCTCATTGGTCTTTTTCATCTCATCATATGTTTTTGTCAGCTTTTCGAGAACTTCCAGCGTTAGCCCTTGCATTTCTGCAAAGCGTGATCGTAACTGGAGGAGGAAACGACGTCAACACCTGACAGAAACGTAGCGATCGTACTAAGAAAACAAAAACTAACGATGAACTTCATCGAACATTTTGTTGCATGAGTGTGACTCCCATCCCTTATCTTCACTGAAATGCACAACTAATATGCGGGAAATCAATTTTATCGAAACAGGTTCCATACCTCGGTCTAGGTACTGTAATTGCTTCCAATGTATGGTCAGTGTCAGGTTGCCAGCCTTTTCTGAATCAATGCACTAAACTAATAAAGTCCTTGGCGTGTATCGATCCCTCTGGGGATGCGTACTGTGTCTTCCCATTGCACAGCGTCGCTCAACATCGGTGCGTCATTTGACATTGACCGACATCGTAGGGCAAAAAATCGGGAGCAGCTTTTATACTCCTTTCGCGTATAAACTCTGATTTCAGAGCTAGCTACACAAACCCTGACTGACGCTGCTTCCTGCCTGTATAGTCTGTGCTTTTGTATCGATTCTTTCCATCGTTCAATTGAGTCCTCAATAGGGATCAGGCTGTGCGCTTCATTTGCAACCTAGAAACTAACTGAATGATTGGCAAAAGTGCCTCATTGGATAGCGACTCAAATGAATTCATAGGCTTGTAGAGTTCTCGCATTCAATTAAGTCTGAAGATTGGACGGAACTGCTACGGTAGATCGCTGCGCGCGATCGAAACTCCGTTGACTGCTGATGCCGCCAACACCGCACAGTCAGCTGCAATCATCGCGCCTCACTCACTCTCTCACTCATCCCGTTAGCTGGCGGAGCGGGATGACCTCTCAACCAGTACAATGCTGCAGGTGCCATAGGAGCTCTTGTGGCCTGAACGATACGCTTCTATTCAGTACGGTTCGCAGCAAGAAATCTAGCATTAGGGACACAGCACCGTTGAGACTTCAGATCCGCCTCGACTTGCATCAACCACGTCTTCTTCGGGGCTGCTCTCTCAACCTTCGACGGTGCCGGGCTTTTCCTCCATAATAATCTGCGCAGAAGTCGGCTTGTTTCCATTCTGCACACGTGTCCGAACCCACGCAACCTTCTCGTTCAAATGTGTTCTTCGATCGTGGGCTGACGGTTGCAAGTGTCTCGGATAACGTACAGGCCATAAAACGGCCAATGTCTCACCGTCGACTGCGTACCACGCGTTGCGCGACCGCACGCGCGTCGGAAGCAGACGGGTTTAGGCCGTCGCGCGACGAGTTTTGGTCGCCGCGCGACGTTTCGGCCGTCGCGCGGCGACCAAAACTCGTCGCGCGACGGCCAAAACCCGTCTGCTTCCGACGCGCGTGCGGTCGCGCAACGCGTGGTACGCGGTCGACGGTGAGACATTGGCCGTTTTATGGCCTGTAGTTGCGTAGGCGATCTCTCAAAGCTGTCCCGAGGATTTGCCGCAAACAGCGCGTTTGGAATACTACCAGCCTGCCGTGATCCGGCTTCAGACACGTCATGATTCTGACCCGTACAGCAGAATCGGCACTATAGGCGCACGCAGCCCAGCCAAGCGAAAGCAGCTGAAGCCTGCCCGATCCTGCCCAGTATTGCCGATGTAGCCACTACCTTTCGCTCTTGCACCACCGATCCAAGGTACTTGAGTTCCTTAACTTGCTGAAGCTCAGCTCCCTTGAAGAATACAGAAGCACGTGAACCGTCCGACGTCAAGACTTTGATCTTCTCCTTATTGATCCGCAAACCATACGATTCCGCGATTTGTGCCACATCATTCAACAAACGCATGGCTTCAATGCCAGTATCGGTGAACACCGCGCTGTCATCCGCAAACATCAAATCAGTGACAAAATCGCTATCGCCAAATTGGACCCCTCTTCTATTTTTCATCGCGCCTGGTGCATTCATCAGACTAAATTTGATAGGCAAACCATATTAGAGTCATCACCGAGTCTGCCGTCCCGGCTTTGGAATGTGGACCGACGTCCTTCCCGAAACAAGCGATCTACGTTTTGGTTCGACCCAGCTCCTTTTTCAGTTGGAGCCAAAGGTTCAAAATGGCTTGACAGCGTTCGAATCGAATTGGCCAGTCTCTAGCATGGGTACGCGAGCCGGCTTATCAAGGTAAACTGAAACGAGGAATCGTTGCCCTCTTGATCTCGCTAGACTAGGGTCCGAATAATATGCTTTCGTCTAACAATTTCTACAAAGAGTTCATCAAACTGAGGGTTTTATACCGGCCTATGTAATTCCCCACAGAAGTATGCCTCTCATCGCGTCACCGTTCACCAGCTTCACATTTGGTCTTGCATGCTGCACGATTCTCCAACTATCCATCGACGCACTTGTGCTATCTTAAGAGAGCTTTCTCCTGTTTGAAGCGCATGCCTCATGTAAGGCGTTTATTTGGATCTGCTCGACTTCCGGCTAGTTCGGTTGAAACAATAGCAGATTTGTCTTATGTTCACATGTAACAGAATTTTACAGATCTTGAAGCCGTTGAATCGGTGAATGCCCAATCATTCCAGTGCGGATCCGCAAATTAGCACGTGTAGCTCCGTGATTTTGCACCGCTTCGATTCTTTTTTAGCCGAAGCGATTAAAGGTAGGGTCCGGGCAGAGTTTCGATCTCGAAATTTGTGATGAATCGGAGCGTATGCTACAGGTAGTCCCAAGGAACGTGTGAAAAAAAAACAGCCTTCTTCTAGTAATTCCAGCCATTTCTAAGCGTGACACAAAAAGGTGCCCATCTTCCATGTTTTAGCCGTCGTCCACGCACTCTTCAAGATCGCCGAGTAAATATCGGCGTTCTGGCCATGCTATGAATACCTTGATCGTTTACCTAAATGTGGTTTTCTACTGGTAAAACCAAATCTTCTAAGTCTTCGCCTCCCAGGGGTGGTAGTAAACTAGCCGAAACTGAGAGTTAGGAACCGTGATCATGCCACGATAACTAGGAGAATTTATGGTGTGAGACATTGAATTTACCCTCCAACAAACTGGGAACTGCCACATAATCGTTCGCAAAAATGGCTGCCACTGGTAAACGAACCCGCGAACGCCGGTTCATCAACAGCGACACAACGCTCTGCACCAAGCTGCTATGATCTCAACGTACGAGAACTAATTCTCATTATGAACTTATGCACATGCATGTGTAAAAGTCGATGAGTGCGGATCTGAACCCGTGATCGCACCGAAAAGAGCAGCGCGACATCGCATTACGCCACGCATTCCCGGACTGAGTGACTTCGGAGGGGCTCTTCTATGTAGGTTCTTGAACCCTGCTCCTTATACATCAACAATTAACTTTTTCTCAGTAGAGACAGTAGCTGCGATAATGATTAGAGCAGAAATAATAGTTTCCATCTAACTTGCAATCTTCTCGTGTTTAGTATATGAGGCTGTCGACGTAAGAATCGAGTTAGATCGGAACACAAATTATTTTTTGCCGCTTTTAAATTTCATATTGCTAGAGCCTCCCCCCTCATAAAACTCCGGCGGTGTACGCTTCCAGAATTCTCAGAAAACTTTGTTAAAAAATGTTATAAATTTCCAAAGTTGGGCATTTTTTGAACCTTCCTTTGTCTAGATCCTCAATGGAAACAAATTCCTGTGATAAAAAAATTCTATTGTAGGTTATCGACTACGAGGAATCAATTGGCGTTATCGAAATTTTCAAAATTGCGGTAAGTAAAAAAATAATTTATTAATTTCTCTGAGCTTAGATCCTGCAGATAGTGGCTATGCTCAAAAGATGCGCCGTGGTCGATTTGGTTTATAGACATTATGAAATCGAAAATCCAAGGACACAAACAACCTAATTTTTTCGATCGAATGAAGCTCACAGTCGAAAAACCCTCGAGAAAGAGGCCGCCCATGCATTCCAACGCGCGCAAAATGGCTACAGTAGTAACTGACTACGCGTAATCAATTGAGATAGAGTTTGAAAAAAAAAGCTATTTGTCACTTTCACATCATAAAATTGTGCTTTTGAAAAAAATTAAAACCTCTTCATTACTATACCTACTTACTAAAAACAAGATTAAGGAGATCATTGAACACGGAGGTAGCGTAAAGTGTGTTAAGTAACTTGTGGGATGAACATGGAATACAGTTCGGAGAGAAACGGAACAGAAACGCTCTATCATAGACATTCTACACTATGTAGCTTTTGAATGAATGAGAAATTTGATTATCGTATTCTTACAGTACCCCAAATGAGTAAATACTTCGGATAATCATTTCTGAAAATTCCCAAATGAGTGAATTTTTCGAATAATGCCTTTCTCAATTTACGTAATGATTTTTTTCTGGAATACCGCGTTTTTCCCAATTTCGAATGAATAAATAAATATATTGAATACTGTTTTCTAATCGTTTTGAATGAATAATTGGAAAATTTATACGAATACTGAAACGAATATTCCAGTTTTCGAAAAACCGAATCACTGAATTTTCCGAATGAAACAATATTTTGTAAAAATCTTAAAAAAAAACTTTGGAAAAATATTTGAGATTTTTAGAAATGATTATCCGAAGTATTAATTCATTGGGGGTACTGTAAGAATACGATATTCAAATTTCTCATTCATTCACAAGCTACGTAGTGTCGAATGTCTATGATAGAGCGTTTCTGTTCCGTTTCTCTTCTAACTGTATTCCATGTTCATCCCAGAAGTTACCAAACACATTTTACGCTACCTCCCTAACCTTGTTCTTAGTAGGTGTATTGAAAAAGAGGTTTTCGTGCACCAAAAGCACAATTCTATGATGTTAGATAGATGAAATAGCCTTTTTTCAAATTCTATATACATCGATTACTCGTAGTCGGTTATCACTACTGTAGAAATTTTCCGCGCGGTGGAATGCATGAGCGGCCTCTCTCTTGAGGGTTTTTCGCCTGTGAGCGTCATCCGATCAAAAAAAAGAGGCTGTTTGTGTCTTTCAATTTTTATATATTTTTATGAATCAAATCGACCACAGCTCATCTTCTGAGCATAGTCTGTATCTGCAGGATCTGGCCTCAGAGAAATTAAGAAAATTATTTTTTAACTGAGCGCAATTTTGAAAATTTCGATAACGGCAATCAACTCCCCATAGTCGATAACCTCAAATAATATTTTTTAATCACAGGAATTTGTTTCCATTGAGGATCCAGACTAAGGAATGTTCAAAAAATCCCAACTTTGGGATTTCATAACATTTAAAAAAAAAGTTTTCTGAAAATTCTAGAAGCGCACACCTAAGTTTTTTGGGGTGCTCTAGCGATATGAATTTTGAGAACGGCAATTTTTTGTGTTCCGATCTATCTCGAATCTTACTTGGACAGCCTCATATGCTTGTTTTCTGTAGAGTCACTCCTGCTCGTCTTCTCGCCTTACTTTCGTTGATTAAGTCAGCTGAATGTTTTAACTCTGTTTGCTTATTCTTCATCCAGTTTCTATAAGTATTATGCGATCCTGATCTTTCTCGTCGATGTTTTCAATTTAACGAGAATCGTGATTTCAGGTGAAACTGGCCGGAGAAATCTGTCACTGGAATACAATACCGCTCATAACATGTGTCCCAAAACGCGTCGGCGACACGAAAGCGCGTCGGAAACGTCGTTTTCGTTCAGAGTGAACGATTTCGGAATCTGAGAAAACCGTTCGATTCGTCTCGTCGCGCTGATTCCAAAAATGTATTCAGAAATGTATTGTAGCTAGGCTAAATTTTGCTGGAAGGTTGATATGAAAGTCCTTCTTTCAAAATTTCAGGTCTACTATGCTTTTCTCAACCGTTGATCATGAGAACCTTAAAACTCACTTTTGTGGTGACCCTGAAATATTTACTTGCTCGAGTAGCTAGAAAAAATAGGAAACACACACATTGTCATTTTCGCCTCCGCAGTATCCTTACTCCTTCAGAGCCTGTCTAAAAAATACTTTTGAAAAAATGCCCTTGCAGAATGAAACCTTCCCGTTGAATTTGAAAAGAATTTCGAACTCTTCATGAACACAGCTTAAAATTCCATTACTTTTCTTTTTCAGTTATTCTTTGTTGTTTTGAACATTTTCTCGGATAAGTGTGAGAAATTTCCTAATATTCAATCCAACCCCATGGAGAACCGGTTTTCGGAATTAATTATTCACTAGGCAAATTTGAAGGTTCTGAATTCGAGTTTTTCAACATTCGTTGGGAAACATATTCATTCACGAGTTTACGAAAAGTACTTCGGGAATAATTTTTTGGAATCGCATGCTCGAAAAAGATAAATTACGTACATATTCAAAAAGACGATCGCAAACGCTTGAGTTACAGCAATATATATATATATATATATATATATACTATTACGATTATATGAGGATTCCAATACGATACGTTGCAAATGAATGATTCAAATACCACCTCGAATGAAGAAAGAGTTCGATTAATCAACTGCGAAAACTTTTGAATGATTGAACCCATTCAATGGCCTTTTCGAAAATTCTGTGTGCTTGAACAATTTCGAATAACGCCTCACATGTTTTCTCCGAAAAAAATTAAGCGAAGTCGAAAACCTGTCCTCCGTTCAATTCAAATGAAAGCTCAGCAAATGCTTTCAAATCCGGATTCTGGGCGCTCAAATGTGCCCTTAAATTGGCCACGTATTCGAGAAAACGAAAAATTCAAATATCGAATGAACCGATTACTCAAGAATCCCGAATGTATCGAATATTAGAAAAACGAATTATTGAAATAACAAAATGAACCGAATAATGGAAAAAACATAAAATTAAAATTTCCGAATGAATAAAACATTCAAGTAATCGAACTATTGGATGGTTTCGGTTTCAATTTTAGTCGATACTGCGGAGATTAAAGTGACAAGGCATAAGTTTTCTCTCTATCTTCAATTTTGCATAGAAAAGAAAACAAAAAAGAAAACATGAGAAAACAAAAATACATGATCATAACAAAAGTGAACAGTAAATTTTCCATGAATTTATGCGATAGAAAAAAACAAAAGAGATCTGAAATTTGGAGTAAGAGACTTCAAATTCAAATTTCTGCGCGTTCTGGTCTAGTTAATCCACTGGACAGGTTTCTCGGTCACAATAACCTCAATTCGTAGTCCTCGTAAAATCGAAAAACACAACAAAATCGAGCACGCAAAACGCTCAGCAAAAAAAATGAATTAGAGGGAAGCAGTCAGCTGAACGAGGGAGGCAATAATTGGCTATTGATCGCGTTATCACTGCGCATGAAGAACGGTGCGCCAGCCGTTGGCGGAACTGGCGTCTATTTAGACAGTTCTTGGCCCAATCACGGCTCCAGTGATGACGGGTGAGAAACCCGGAGTTGGAGGGTTAGGGTAAAAAGGCCTCTCGAGGACTTTTTAGCCTAACCCGCCATCGCCGTCCAGCGCACCCCCCAACATGCCCAGTGGCTCATCGCTGACCTGTGGTTGGCGCCGGTTAATGAGCGCACATTAATGTTCACGATCGTGATTTTCTAGGGGTATGATGGTAGTTTAAGAGCAAGTAACGTCGAACTTTGACCACAAGATTTTTAATATTAACTTTCTTTGGCTCTAGATATTAGTACGCCGATTTCAGTCAAGACTGATAACCTCATAGTTAACATTGATGTTAAAAGCCTTGGTTAACATCGTAGTTTGGCAAGTTTACTACCACCCCACACCTTTTAGCATTGAGAAATTCCGTAGTCACGCTACCGCGCTGCTGTAAATTCTGATGCCTGATACCGTGGATGCGAGAATAATTAATGTGGATCCATAATTTTACACCGCAGTGTGAAAGGCGGAACCACGAAACATACAGTAGCGGTCATGAATCTATTGACATGACCTTTCCGCGAGTAATGTTTTTATACATATCTTAACTTGACCTAAGCGAAACTTTATGAAACTTAAATATGTTATGGTGCACCACAACCCTTGCTTCACACACAAATAATTGGGTTTTGAAGGTGCAGTTTTGAAATATGGAATTTATTTATCATTTTGTGATATTGCTTCAAATAAGTACTATTTCCACCAAACATGGAAGTAGTCTCTATCAGAATTTTTCTGAAGACCGAAAATTAAACAGGTTGCAGTTATTTTTTGGAAATTTACTCCTATAAAATTATTCGCCCCAGAACTATCCCAAAATATGTATGTGTTTTCTAGGCTTTGACAAAGTACACTGCTACATAAATTTCTGGGCTCTTTTTCGATAACGTCAAAGAGAGATACTTAATATTGTGCATTATCGCATAATTTCATTTCGATTTTATTTCTTAAAAAAATCAATGAAGATTAATTTTTTGCAAGGTTAGACAACCGTCCCTAAGACATTCGATTGGCGAATAATTGCTACGAGTTTGGAATTGTAATAGCCATGTTTTGAGGGAATAGTCCCAATTGTGTATATCATTACGAAATCATAAATAAACGTTGCAACAATTATCTTGCAGTCTTAGCAGCGGAGCGGTTGTTTCTTCATTTCTACCACTATATTTCCGAAAAAAAAACCTGACTTTTAGAGCTTGACGATATTGTAGAATGGAAACCCTTGGAAAAAGTTGTGAAATTTCTGAAAGTTGGGCTCCGCAGAAAAGGTTAACGATTTGGCATTGCTCTAAAATGTCGTGAAATTGTTCCATTAGATTTGGCTATCGAACTGATTTCCTAAATGTAGTGAAATTGTTGAATCGATTTGGCTGTTGTTGGTATTTGCAGATAACATAATCATTAAATGTAGTGAAATTGTTGCAAACGGATTTGGCAGGAGCTCTATCAATTATCACAGTCAGATCATGCGTCAGAAGGTCCTCTGGCGAGCGAATGAAGACAAAAAGAAAGAAATAATCTTCAGCCAACAATGCTGAACGAAACGTGGCCTTCTGGGCAAGAAATAAGGTTTTCGAATGTTATTCTGCCTTTTCAGTGTAGCTCCCACTAAGGTACCAGACCTTCCCTCACCGATTAGATAAAAACCTTTAAACGAAATCTGACGCAGTTTATTAGCTACTGACGCTATGTCTTCGTGTCCTCAACTCTTTCACGGTTCACATTGGATGGAAACGTTTTTGCTGCTAGACTTATTTTTGCTCTCATTTGATTCAATATGCGCTCCAAGAAAAACCTATTCTGACGCGTGATTTGACTGTGATAATTCATAGAGCTCCTGCTGAATCCGTGTGCAAAAATTTCACTACATTTAATGATTATGTTAACTGCATATAATACCATCACAGCCAAATCAATTCGACAATTTCATTACATTTGAAAAATCAAATTGAGAGCCAAATCCAATAAAACAATTTCACGACCTTTAGGAGCAATGCCAAATCCTTGACCTTTTCTGCGGAGCCTAACTTTCAGAAATTTCACAACTTTTCCCAAGAGTTTCCCTTCTACAATATCGTCAAGCTCTAAAAGTCAAGTTGTTTTTTTTTCGATAAAATAGAGGTAGAAGTGAAGAAACAACCGCTCCGCTGCTAAGACTGCAAGACAATAGTTGCAACGCGGCTTCCTACAGATAAAATACAAGGCTTATGCTTTTTGAATTCAAAAGTCGAAAAAATGAAGAAATGAGCTTTAAAGGCAGTGTGCACGATAAGAATCGTTTTTCTGCTTCTACGCCTATCTTGAAGACGTTTCCATGCTGATTCCAGTGATGGGTTTGGAATGGAACAAGACCTTCTGGGAACGGAGGTATGGTCGCTCAAAGATTGAGCTAAGGAAACATGGTGGACGAGTTGTCCGAGGCTTATAACTTCCGTCTTTTGCAGCCGATTTATGCGAGCTGACCTGAGTAAAGAGAGAAGTTGGGAATAAGGAGAAGAACGGGGCTATTGACCGGAATCCATCGCTTATCTCACAATCTCAAGCATTCATTTGTTCACGTTGGTGGGCGTGGAAAGTGCATCTGAGGTGTGACGAGCTGACAGTTGTCCAACTTTGGGGCCGTAGGGAACCGTTCCGAGCTCATTTTTCTTAGTTTTTTCAACGTTAGGGTTGCGCTAGGCCCCGCAGCTGCCGATCTCCACCAAAAATTCAGACATGGTTTTTATCGTAGACACTGCCTTTAAAATGACCCAATTGTACAGGGTCTAGGCACTATCCTAAACGGGGGGGGGGAGCCACCCACTATTCAAGACAGAAATGAAATGAACCGCCAATTGGTAAGGCTATGTAGCAGTCGAAGTATTTCCATAGAGCTCTTACTCTGAGAAAATTTCCACCGGCGGCAGACCAACCCTGCCTTGAAGGCTGCTAATCGGTGCCTGCAGGGTAGTGTCTATCCAGAGTCCCTCCACCAGCTATGCCGTTGCATCAACCCCGCGTCGGTGTCTTAACCAGGACGCGACGGCTCCCAAACCCGTTCTGGAGTCACCTCAACCCTATCTCGACGGTGCCTGATTCGGGCCGCGACGGTGCCTGAATCTGCCCCCTCCCAGAGAAAGCCCCGCCTAGGTCCGGGACAAGGGTTTAACATCCGTCGAGTTCTGCGGTGAGGAACTACACTCACTGCGGACAGCGGCGAAACCGCCCCACCCCGTCGTGGGATCCCCTATCCCCCAGCGGTCAAAAATATGCTGGCCTCCGGAGAGAGACTTGAAGTCACCTTCCAGGGCCGGCATCAGTATGCCGAATGAGGACTCGAGCGAGATTTGGCACCTTTTATACCGGCTGTGCATGTGATAAACACATCAGGACGTAATCATTCGCTTTACCACTTTTTTCATGTCAGCCACTGTAGCGGTGGCGTTGCGGCGATATCGCGAAGCCGGCCCGAAACTGTTGCGTGGCCCACGCTTCGCTATCGCGGTACCGTTTATGATAGCGGTGCCGTTGCTGTACTGTTGCGGACAAGAAGAAATCTTCCAAGATTGCGGAGCCGTTGCTACAGCGTCGCGGCACGGGCTCGGATCACTGTGCCGTTGCTACATCGGCCCGGCACGGTCTCGGGTTGCGGTGCCGTCCCGCCACGGTCAATGCAAATTTTCTCAGAGTAGGATCCGGTCAGACTTCGTCGAAAAACCTGCCGAGTCCGACTGAGGCCGGGGTGGAAAAACCTGCTGAGTCCCACTGAGTCCGGTTGCCCCCAGCGCCAACCAGTTCCTCTGCGAAACACACAATCGATAGTGACGATTATCACCTCAGCTGTGAATCGGAACGTGTTCGGTGGCTGATTTTTGTTGTTTTCAACATGTCTGAATCTGATTTCCGTATCAGCAGCAGGTGGGGCAGAGCGCAGACGACGAGAGTCGAGAGGCGGCGGGACTCGGCAGGTCGCAGTCGGCCGAAAAAAAAGCACCCAAATCACGTGAGAAACTCCTATATCAACCGGGTGGGGTGAGGACTGTTTCGGTGGGACTCAGTCGGTGCATTGGCCCCGCCCTTGTACGCATGAGAACCATCAGTATCGACCGGGGGGATCGCGGTGGGCATCAGACGGTCGCAGTCGGACTCAGTGGGTTAATTTTTTTGCACCCGTCTTCCACAAATTCGATGCGTATCGACCCGGTGGGACTCAGTAGATCCACCGACTATGACGGGGGCTTATAAAAACAACGATTGATAGCGCAGTATCAGGCATCTTTTATCAGAGTTTTGCATCATTTCTATGAGTAAATCATGGGTGGCCCCACCACGTCTAGGATAGACCCAGGGTCAGCCGCTCTATCCAAACTTCATCGGTTCATGCTGATGTGGCTCGTCTGCGCCGGCCCATATGTCTGATTCGGAACAAGAACGATAGTTAAGTGCACCAGAAGAGGACTACCGTAATCTTAGGAATGATGTTATTCGGCTCTCGTAAACAAATTTGATGATTCCCAATTGATCAAGGAGAAAGTATAAAAGAAGTGAAGAGCGGTGTGTCTTGATTCACTCACCGCCCTTCTCCAGGGGTCAGCAGTTAATGATCCTCCTGGACCACAAAGCAGGAAAACAGCATCACCGGCTGTGAAGATGTAGCGAATTTGGAGTAAGAACTTAGAAAATTTTATAGCCAACTCGAGTGAGATTACGGTAGCCCTGTTCTGGCGCACTTAGCTATCGTTATTGTTGATTCGGGGGCTGGCTTGCATACGGTGTCCTGAACATTAAACTGAGGTCATGCGCACGTCCCTTGATGTCCTGCACACTTCTACTGAGATCCAGCACACAGTCCATGACGTGCTCCACACCCCTAGTGGGGTCCTGCACACGTTTCATGATGTCCTGCACACTGCTACTAATGTCCTACACACGTTTCATGATGTCCTGCACACTCCTACTAAGGTCCTGCACACATTCCATGATGTCCTGCACACCCATAGTGGGGTCCTGCACACGTTCCATGATGTCCTACAAACTGCTTCTGAGCTCCTGCACACATTCTAAGACGTCCTGCGCACCCCTACTGGGGTCCTGCACAGATCCCATAATGTCCTGAACACCCCTACTGAGGTCCTGCACAGGTTCCATGATGTCCTGCACACTCCTACTGAGGTCCTGCACACATTCTACGACGTCCTGTACACCCTTACTGGGGTCCTGCACACTTTCCATGATGTCCTGCGTACCCCTAGTGGGGTCCTGCATACGTTCCATTATGTCCTGCACACTGCTACTAATGTCCTTTACAAGTTCCATGATGTCCTGCACACTTCTACTGAGGTTCTGCACACTTTCTACGATGTCCTGCACACCCCTAGTGGGGTTCTGCACACGTTCCATGATGTCCTGCACACCCCTAGTGGGGTCCTGCACACGTTCCATGATGTCCTACACGCTGCTACTAATGTCCTGCACACGTTCCATGATGTCCTGCACACTCCTACTGATGTCCTGCACACATTCTACGACGTCCTGCACACCCTTACTGGGGTCCTGCACACATTCCATAATGTCCTGCACACCCCTAGTGGGGTCCTGCACACGTTCCATGATGCCCTGCACACTTCCACTGAGGTCCTGCACACATTCTACGACGTCCTGCACACCCTTACTGAGGCCCTGCACACATTCTACGACGTCCTGTACACCCCTAGTGGGGTCGTGCACACGTTCCATGATGTCGTGCACACTGCTACTAATGTCGTGCACACGTTCCATGATGTCCTGCACACCCTTTCTTACTGGGGTCCTGCACACGTTCCATGATGTCCTGCACACTCCTACTGAGGTCCTGCACACATTCTACGACGTCCTGCACACTCCCACTGGAGGTCCTGCACACATTCTACGACGTCCTGCACACCCCTAGTGGGGTTTCTGCACACATTCCATAATGTCCTCACACCCCTAGTGGGGTCCTGCACACGTTCCATGATGTCCAGCACACTGCTACTAATGTCCTGCACACGTTTCATGATGTCCTGCACACCCCTAGTGGGGTCCTGCACACGTTCCATGATGTCCTGCACACTGCTGCTAATGTCCTGCACACGTTTCATGATGTCCTGCACACCTCTACTGAGGTCCTGCACACATTCCACGACGTCCTGCACACCCATAGTGGGGTCCTGCACACGTTCCATGATGTCCTGCACACTGCTACTGAGGTCCTGCACACATTCTACGACGTCCTGCACACCTACTGAGGTACTGCACAGGTTCCATGATGTCCTGCACACTCCTAGTGGGGTGCTGCACACGTTCCATGATGTCCTGCACACCCCTAGTGGGGTCCTGCATACGTTCCATTATGTCCTGCACACTGCTACTAATGTCCTTCACAAGTTCCATGATGTCCTGCACACTCCTACTGAGGTTCTGGACACTTTCTACGACGTCCTGCGCACCTCTACTGAGGTCCTGCACAGGTTCCAATTTGTCCTGCACACTCCTAGTGGGGTCCTGCACACGTTCCATGATGTCCTGCACACGTTCCATGATGTCCTGCACACATTCTACGACGTCCTGCACACCCTTAGTGGGGTCCTGCACACATTCCAAGATGTCCTGCACACCCCTAGTGGGGTCCTGCATACGTTCCATTATGTCCTGCACACTGCTACTAATGTCCTGCACACGTTCCATGACGTCCTGCACACCCCTACTGGGGTCCTGCACACTTTCTACGACGTCCTGCACACCCCTACAGGGGTCCTGCACACGTTCCATTAAGTCCTGCACACTCCTACTGAGGTCCTGCACACATTCTACGATGTCCTGCACACTGCTACTGGGGTCCTTGACAGGTTCCTTGATGTGCTGCCCACCCCTACTGAGGTCCTGCACACGTTCCATGATGTCCTGCACACTCCCACTGAGGTCCTGCACACATTCTACGACGTCCTGCACACCCCTACTGGGGTCCTTGACAGGTTCCTTGATGTGCTGCACACCCCTACTGGGGTCCTGCACATGTTCCGTGATGTCCTGCACACTCCTGCTAAGGTCCTGCACACGTTCCATGATGTCCTGCACACTCCCACTGAGGTCCTGCACACATTCTACGACGTCCTGCACACCCCTACTGGGGTCCTGCACACATTCCATGATGTCCTGCACACCCCTAGTGGGGTCCTGCACACGTTCCATGATGTCCTGCACACTGCTACTAATGTCCTGCACACATTCTACGACGTCCTGCACACCCCTACTGGGGTCCTGCACACATTCCATGATGTCCTGCACACTGCTAGTGGGGTCCTGCACACATTCCATAATGACCTGCACACTCCTACTGAGGTCCTGCACATATTCTACGACGTCCTGCACACTCCTACTGAGGTCCTGCACACATTCCATAATGACCTGCACACCCTTACTGGATCCTGCACACATTCCATGATGTCCTGCACACCCCTAGTGGGGTCCTGCACACGTTCCATGATGTCCTGCACACTGCTACTAATGTCCTGCACACGTTCCATGATGTCCTGCACACTCCTACTGAGTTCCTACACACATTCTATGACGTCCTGCCCACTCCTACTGAGGTCCTGCACAAGTTCCATGATGTCCTGCACACTCCCACTGAGGTCCTGCACACATTCTACGACGTCCTGCACACCCTTAGTGGGGTTCTGCACACGTTCCATGATGTCCTGCACACCCCTAGTGGGGTCCTGCACACGTTCCATGATGTCCTGCACACTGCTACTAATGTCCTACACACGTTTCATGATGTCCTGCACACTCCTACTAAGTTCCTGCACACATTCCATGATGTCCTGCACACCCATAGTGGGGTCCTGCACACGTTCCATGATGTCCTACACACTGCTTCTGAGGTCCTGCACACATTCCAAGACGTCCTGCACACCCCTACTGGGGTCCTGCACAGATCCCATAATGTCCTGAACACCCCTACTGGGGTCCTGCACACTTTCCATGATGTCCTGCGTACCCCTAGTGTGGTCTTGCATACGTTCCATTATGTCCTGCACACTGCTACTAATGTCCTTCACAAGTTCCATGATGTCCTGCACACTCCTACTGAGGTTGTGCACACTTTCTACGACGTCCTGCACACCTCTCCTGAGGTCCTGCACAACTTCCATGATGTCCTGCACACTCCTACTAAGGTCCTGCACACGTTCCATGATGTCCTGCACACTCCCGCTGAGGTCCTGCACACATTCTACGGCGTCCTGAATACCCTTACTGGGGTCCAGCACACATTCCATGATGTCCTGCACACCCCTAGTGGGGTCCTGCACACGTTCCATGATGTCCTGCACACTGCTACTAATGTCCTGCACACATTCTACGACGTCCTGCACACCCTTACTGGGGTCCCTGCACACATTCCATGATGTCCTGCACACAGCTACTAATGTCCTGCACACGTTCCATGATGTCCTGCACACTCCTACTGAGGTCCTGCACACATTCTACGACGTCCTGCACACCCCTAGTGGGGTCCTGCACACGTTCCATGATGTCCAGCACACGTTCCATGATGTCCTTCACACTCCCACTGAGGTCCTGCACACATTCTACGACGTCCTGCACACCCTTACGGGGTCATGCACACATTCCATGATGTCCTGCACACCCCTAGTGGGGTCCTGCACACGTTCCATGATGTCCTGCACACTCCTACTGAGGTCCTGCACACATTCTACAACGTCCTGCACACCCTTGCTGGGGTCCTGCACACATTCCATAATGTCCTCACACCCCTAGTGGGGTCCTGCACACGTTCCATGATGTCCTGCACACTGCTACTAATGTCCTGCACACGTTCCATGATGTCCTGCACACCCTTACTGGGGTCCAGCACACATTCCATGATGTCCTGCACACCCCTAGTGGGGTCCTGCACACGTTCCATGATGTCCTGCACACTCCTACTGAGGTCCTGCACATGTTCCATGATGTCCTGCACACTCCCACTGAGGTCCTGCACACATTCTACGACGTCCTGCACACCCTTACTGGGGCCCTGCACACATTAAATGATGTCCTGCACAACCCCAGTGGGGTCCTGCACACGTTCCATGATGTCCTGCACACTCCCACTGAGGTCTTGCACACATTCTTCGGCGTTCTGCACACCCTTACTGGGGTCCTGCACATTCCATGATGTCCTGCACACTCCTACTGGGGTCCTGCACACGTTCCATGATGTCCTGCACACTGCCACTAATGTCCTGCACACGTTCTCTGATGTCCTGCACACTCCTACTGAGGTCCTGCACACATTCTACGACGTCCTGCACACCCTTACTGGGGTCCTGCACACGTTCCATGATGTCCTGCACACTCCTACTAAGGTCCTGCACAAGTTCCATGATGTCCTGCACACTCCCACTGAGGTCCTGCACACATTCTACGACGTCCTGCACACCCTTACTGAGGTCCTGCACACGTTCCATGATGTCCTGCACACCCCTAGTGGGGTCCTGCACACGTTCCATGATGTCCTGCACACTCCTACTGAGGTCCTGCACACGTTCCATGATGTCCTGCACACCCTACTGGGGTCCTGCACGTTCCATGATGTCCTGCACACCCTACTGAGGTCCTGCACACATTCTATGACGTCCTGCACACCCTTACTGGGGTCCTGCACACATTCCATGATGTCCTGCACACCCTACTGAGGTCCTGCAAACGTTCCCTGATGTCCTGCACACTCCCTCCTACTGAGGTCCTGCACACATTCTACGACGTCCTGCTCACCCCTACTAGGGTCCTGCACACGTTCCATGATGTCGTGCACACCCCTACTGGGGTCCTGCACAAGTTCCTTGATGTCCTGCACGCTCATACTGAGGTCCTGCACACATTCTACGACGTTCTGCACACTCCTACGGAGGTCCTGAACACGTTCCGGGATATTATGCACACTCCTAGTGAGGTCCTGCACACGTTTCATGATGCCCTGCACACTCGTACTGAGGTCCTGCACACTTTCTACGACGTCCTGCACACCCCTACTGAGGTCCTGCACACGTTCCATGATGTCCTGCACATCCCTACTGGGGTCCTGCACAGGTCCCATGATGTTATGCACAATCCTACTCTGGTCCTGCACACATTCTACGACGTCCTGCACACCCTTACCAGGGGTCCTGCACACATTCCATGATGTCCTGCACACTCCTACTGAGGTCCTGCACACTTTCTACGACGTCCTGCACACCTCTACTGAGGTCCTGCACACATTCTACAGCGTCCTGCACTCCCCTACTGGGGTCCCGCCCACGTTCCATGATGTCCTGCACACTCCTACTGAAGTCCTGCCCTAGTTCCATGATGTCCTGCACACCCTTACTGGGGTCCTGCACACATTCCATGATGTCCTGCACACCCATAGTGGGGTCCTGCACACGTTCCATGATGTCCAGCACACTGCTACTAATGTCCTGCACACGTTCCATAATGTCCTGCGCACTCCTACTGAGGTCCTGCACACATTCTACGACGTCCTGCACACCCTTACGGGGTCCTGCACAGGTTCCATGATGTCCTGCACACTCCTAGTGGGGTCCTGCACACGTTCCATGATGTCCTGCACACTCCTACTGAGGTCCTGCGCACATTCTACGGCGCCCTGCCACCCTTACTGGGGTCCTGCACACATTCCATGATGTCCTGCAACCCCTAGTGGGGTCCTGCACACGTTCCATGATGTCCTGCACACTCCTGCTAAGGTCCTGCACACGTTGCATGATGTCCTGCACACTCCCACTGAGGTCCTGCACACATTCTACGACGTCCTGCACACCCCTACTGGGGTCCTGCACAGGTTCCTTGATGTGCTGCACACCCCTACTGGGGTCCTGCACATGTTCCGTGATGTCCTGCACACTCCCACTGAGGTCCTGCACACATTCTAGGACGTCCTGCACACCCCTAGTGGGGTTCTGCACACGTTCCATGATGTCCTGCACACCCTAGTGGGGTCCTGCACACGTTTCATGATGTCCTGCACACTCCTACTAAGGTCCTGCACACATTCCATGATGTCCTGCACACCCATAGTGGGGTCCTGCACACGTTCCATGATGTCCTACACACTGCTTCTGAGCTCCTGCACACATTCTACGACGTCCTGCACACCCCTACTGGGGTCCTGCACAGGTTCCTTGATGTGCTGCACACCCCTACTGGGGTCCTGCACATGTTCCGTGATGTCCTGCACACTCCCACTGAGGTCCTGCACACATTCTACGACGTCCTGCACACCCTTACTGGGGTCATGCACAGGATCCGTGATGTCCTGCACACTCCTACTAAGGTCCTGCACACGTTCCATGATGTCCTGCACACTCCTACTGAGGTCCTGAACACATTCTACGAAGTCCTGCACACCCTTACTGGGGTCTTGCACACATTACATGATGTCCTCACACCCCTAGTGGGGTCCTGCACACGTTCCATGATGTCCAGCACACTGCTACTAATGTCCTGCACACGTTTCATGATGTCCTGCACACTCTTACTGAGGTACTGCACATTTTCTACGACGTCCTGCGTACCCCTAGTGCGATCCTGCACACATTCCATGATGTCCTGCACACCCCTAATGGGGTCCTGCACACGTTCCATGATGTCCTGCACACTCCCACTAAGGTCCTGCACACATTCTACGACGTCCTGCACACCCTTACTGGGGTCCTGCACACATTCCATGATGTCCTGCACACCCCTAATGGGGTCCTGCACACGTTCCATGATGTCCTGCACACTGCTACTAATGTCCTGCACACGTTCCATGATGTCCTGCACACTCCTACTGAGGTCCTGCACAGATTCTACGACGTCCTGCACACCCTTACTGGGGTCCTGCACACATTCCATGATGTCCTGCACACCCTACTAATGTCCTGCACACGTTCCATGATGTCCTGCACACTCCTACTGAGGTCCTGCACACCCTCTACGACGTCCTGCACACCCCTACTGGGGTCCTGCACACGTTCCATGACTTCCTGCACACTCCTACTAAAGTTCTGCACACGTTCCAGGATGGCCTGCACACTCTTACTGAGGTTCTGCACACATTCTATGACGTCCTGCACACCCTTACTGGGGTCCTGCACAGGTTCCATGATGTCCTGCACACTCCTACTGAGGTCCTGCACACATTCTACGGCGTCCTGCACGCCCTTACTGGGGTCCAGCACACATTCCATGATGTCCTGCACACCCCTAGTGGGGTCCTGCACACGTTCCATGATGTCCTGCACACTCCTACTAAGTTCCTGCACACATTCCATGATGTCCTGCACACCCATAGTGGGGTCCTGCACACGTTCCATGATGTCCTGCACACCCATAGTGGGGTCCTGCACACGTTCCATGATGCCCTACACACTGCTTCTGAGGTACTGCACACATTCTAAAGTCCTGCACACCCCTACTGAGGTCCTGCACAGATCCCATAATGTCCTGAACACCCCTACTGGGGTCCTGCACACTTTCCATGATGTCCTGCGTACCCCTAGTGTGGTCCTGCATACGTTCCATTATGTCCTGCACACTGCTACTAATGTCCTTCACAAGTTCCATGATGTCCTGCACACTCCTACTGAGGTTGTGCACACTTTCTTCGACGTCCTGCACACCTCTTACTGAGGTCCTGCACAACTTCCATGATGTCCTGCACACCTCTACTGAGATCCTGCACAGGTTCCATGTTGTCCTGCACACTCCCACTGAGGTCCTGCCCACATTCTACGGCGTCCTGCACATCCTTACTGGGGTCCTGCACACATTCCATGATGTCCTGCACACCCCTAGTGGGGTTCTGCACACGTTCCATGATGTCCTGCACACTACTGCTACACATGGCGTCCTGCACACTCCTACTGAGGTCCTGCACACATTCTACGACGTCCTGCACACTACTTAATAAGGTTCTGCACACGTTCCATGATGTCCTGCACACTCCTACTGAGGTCCTGCACACATTCTACGACGTCCTGCACACCCTTACTGAGGTCCTGCACACGTTCCATGATGTCCTGCACACTGCTACTAATGTTCTGCACACTCCTACTGAGGTCCTGCACACATTCTACGACGTCCTGCACACTGCTACTAATGTCCTGCACACGTTCCATGATGTCCTGTACACCCTTAGTGGGGTCTTGCACACGTTCCATGATGTCCTGCACACTCCCACTGAGGTCCTGCACACATTCTACGACGTCCTGCACACCCTTGCTGGGGTCCTGCACACATTCCATAATGTCCTCACACTCCTACTGAGGTCCTACACACATTCTATGACGTCCTGCACACTCCTACTGATGTCCTGCACACATTCTACGACGTTCTGCACACCCTTACTGGGGCCCTGCATACATTCCATGATGTCCTGCACACCCCTAGTGGGGTCCTGCACACGTTCCATGATGTCCTGCACACAGAAACTAATGTCCTGCACACGTTCCATGATGTCCTGCACACTCCCACTGAGGTCCTGCACACATTCTACGGCGTCCTGCACACCCTTACTGGGGTCCTGCACACATTCCATGATGTCCTGCACACAGAAACTAATGTCCTGCACACGTTCCATGATGTCCTGCACACCCCTACTGAGGTCCTACACACATTCTACGACGTCCTGCACACCCTTACTGGGGTCCTGCGCACCCCTAGTGGGGTCCTGCACACGTTCCATGATGTCCTGCACACTGCTACTAATGTCCTGCACACGTTCCATGATGTCCTGCACACTCCTACTGAGGTCCTACACACATTCTATGACGTCCTGCACACCCTTACTAGGGTCCTGCACAAGTCCCACGATGTCCTGCACACTCCCACTGAGGTCCTGCACACATTCTACGACGTCCTGCACACCCCTAGTGGGGTTCTGCACACGTTCCATGATATCCTGCACACCCCTAGTGGGGTCCTGCACACGTTCCATGATGTCCTGCACACTGCTACTAATGTCCTACACACGTTTCATGATGTCCTGCACACTCCTACTAAGTTCCTGCACACATTCCATGATGTCCTGCACCCCCATAGTGGGGTCCTGCACACGTTCCATGATGTCCTACACACTGCTTCTGAGGTCCTGCACACATTCCAAGACGTCCTGCACACCCCTACTGGGGTCCTGCACAGATCCCATAATGTCCTGAACACCCTACTGGGGTCCTGCACACTTTCCATGATGTCCTGCGTACCCCTAGTGTGGTCTTGCATACGTTCCATTATGTCCTGCACACTGCTACTAATGTCCTTCACAAGTTCCATGATGTCCTGCACACTCCTACTGAGGTTGTGCACACTTTCTACGACGTCCTGCACACCTCTACTGAGGTCCTGCACAGGTTCCATGATGTCCTGCACACTCCTAATAAGGTCCTGCACACGTTCCATGATGTCCTGCACACTCCCGCTGAGGTCCTGCACACATTCTACGACGTCCTGCACACCCTTACTGGGGTCCTGCACACGTTCCATGATGTCCTGCACACCCCTAGTGGGGTCCTGCACACGTTCCATGATGTCCTGCACACTGCTACTAATGTCCTGCACACGTTCCATGATGTCCTGCACACTCCTACTGAGGCCCTGCCCACATTCTACGACGTCCTGCACACGCCTAGTGGGGTCCTGCACACATTCCATGATGTCCTGCACACTCTAGTGGGGTCCTGCACACGTCCCATGATGTCCTGCGAACTCCTACTGAGGTCCTGCACACATTCTACGACTTCCTGCACACCTCTATTGGGGTCCTGAACACGTCCCATGATGTCGTGCACACTCCTACTAAGGTCCTGCACTCATTCCATGATGTCCTGCACACTCCTACTGAGGTCCTGTACACATTCTACGACTTCCTGCACACCCCTACTGGAATCCTGCACACATTCCATGATGTCCTGCACACCCCTAGTGGGGTCCTGCACACGTTCCATGATGTCCTGCACACTGCTACTAATGTCCTGCACACGTTCCATGATGTCCTGCACACTCCTACTGATATCCTGCACACATTCTACGACGTCCTGCACACCCTTACTGGGGCCCTGCACACATTCCATGATGTCCTGCACACCCCTAGTGGGGTCCTGCACACGTTCCATGATGTCCTGCACACTCCCACTGAGGTCCTGCACACATTCTACGGCGTCCTGCACACCCTTACTGGGGTCCTGCACACATTCCATGATGTCCCGCACACAGCTACTAATGTCCTGCACACGTTCCATGATGTCCTGCACACTCCTACTGAGGTCCTACACACATTCTATGACGTCCTGCACACCCTTACTGGGGTCCTGCGCACCCCTAGTGGGGTCCTGCACACGTTCCATGATGTCCTGCACACTGCTACTAATGTCCTGCACACGTTCCATGATGTCCTGCACACTCCTACTGAGGCCCTACACACATTCTATGACGTCCTGCACACCCTTACTGGGGTCCTGCACAGGTCCCATGATGTCCTGCACACTCCCACTGAGGTCCTGCACACATTCTACGACGTCCTGCACACCCCTAGTGGGGTTCTGCACACGTTCCATGATATCCTGCACACCCCTAGTGGGGTCCTGCACACGTTCCATGATGTCCTGCACACTGCTACTAATGTCCTACACACGTTTCATGATGTCCTGCACACTCCTACTAAGTTCCTGCACACATTCCATGATGTCCTGCACACCCATAGTGGGGTCCTGCACACGTTCCATGATGTCCTACACACTGCTTCTGAGGTCCTGCACACCCCTACTGAAGTCCTGCACAGATCCCATAATGTCCTGAACACCCCTACTGGGGTCCTGCACACTTTCCATGATGTCCTGTTCACCCCTAGTGTGGTCCTGCATACGTTCCATTATGTCCTGCACACTGCTACTAATGTCCTTCACAAGTTCCATGATGTCCTGCACACTCCTACTGAGGTTGTGCACACTTTCTTCGACGTCCTGCACACCTCTCCTGAGGTCCTGCACAACTTCCATAATGTCCTGCACACTCCTACTAAGGTCCTGCACACGTTCCATGATGTCCTGCACACTCCCGCTGAGGTCCTGCACACATTCTACGGCGTCCTGCACACCCTTACTGGGGTCCAGCACACATTCCATGATGTCCTGCACACCCCTAGTGGGGTCCTGCACACGTTCCATGATGTCCTGCACACTGCTACTAATGTCCTGCACACTCCTACTTGGGTCCTGCACACATTCTACGACGTCCTGCACACCGTTACTGGGGCCCTGCACACATTCCATGATGTCCTGCACACTGCTACTAATGTCCTCCACACGTTCCATGATGTCCTGCACACTCCTACTGAGGTCCTGCACACATTCCATGATGTCCTGCACACCCCTAGTGGGGTCCTGCACACGTTCCATGATGTCCTGCACACTGCTACTAATGTCCTGCACACGTTCCATGATGTCCTGCACACTCCTACTGAGGTCCTGCACACATTCTACGACGTCCTGCACACCCTTACTGGGGTCCTGCACACATTCCATGATGTCCTGCACACCCCTAGTGGGGTCCTGCACACGTTCCATGATGTCCTGCACACTCCCACTGAGGTCCTGCACACATTCTACGGCGTCCTGCACACCCTTACTGAGTTCTGCACACATTCCATGATGTCCTGCACACAGAAACTAATGTCCTGCACACGTTCCATGATGTCCTGCACACCCCTACTGAGGTCCTACACACATTCTATGACGTCCTGCACACCCTTACTAGGGTCCTGCACAAGTCCCACGATGTCCTGCACACTCCCACTGAGGTCCTGCACACATTCTACGACGTCCTGCACACCCCTAGTGGGGTTCTGCACACGTTCCATGATATCTTGCACACTCCCACTGAGGTCCTGCACACATTCTACGGCGTCCTGCACACCCTTACTG
Source organism: Aplectana chamaeleonis (assembly GCA_029168955.1). Lineage (NCBI taxonomy): Eukaryota > Metazoa > Nematoda > Chromadorea > Rhabditida > Cosmocercidae > Aplectana > Aplectana chamaeleonis. The sequence goes on along the minus strand of JAPDOI010000799.1, from coordinate 56,204 downwards.
GGGTCCTGCACACATTCCATGATGTCCTGCACACAGCTACTAATGTCCTGCACACGTTCCATGATGTCCTGCACACTCCTACTGAGGTCCTGCACACATTCTACGACGTCCTGCACACCCTTACTGGGGTCCTGCGCACCCCTAGTGGGGTCCTGCACACGTTCCATGATGTCCTGCACACTGCTACTAATGTCCTGCACACGTTCCATGATGTCCTGCACACTCCTACTGAGGTCCTACACACATTCTACGACGTCCTGCACACCCTTACTGGGGTCCTGCACAGGTCCCATGATGTCCTGCACACTCCTACTGAGGTCCTGCACATGTTCCATGATGTCCTGCACACTCCCACTGAGGTCCTGCACACATTCTACGACGTCCTGCACACCCCTAGTGGGGTTCTGCACACGTTCCATGATGTCCTGCACACTGCTACTAATGTCCTACACACGTTTCATGATGTCCTGCACACTCCTACTGAGTTCCTGCACACATTCCATGATGTCCCGCACACATTCCATGATGTCCTGCACACGTTCCATGATGTCCTACACACTGCTTCTGAGGTCCTGCACACATTCTAACGTCCTGCACACCCCTACTGAGGTCCTGCACAGATCCCATAATGTCCCGAACACCCCTACTGAGGTCCTGCACAGGTTCCATGATGTCCTGCACACTCCTACTGAGGTCCTGCACACGTTCCATTATGTCCTGCACACTGCTACTAATGTCCTTCACAAGTTCCATGATGTCCTGCACACTCCTACTGAGGTTGTGCACACTTTCTTCGACGTCCTGCACACCTCTCATGAGGTCCTGCACAACTTCCATAATGTCCTGCACACTCCTACTAAGGTCCTGTACACGTTCCATGATGTCCTGCAGACTCCCGCTGAGGTCCTGCACACATTCTACGACGTTCTGCACACCCTTACTGGGGCCCTGCATACATTCCATGATGTCCTGCACACCCCTAGTGGGGTCCTGCACACGTTCCATGATGTCCTGCACACAGAAACTAATGTCCTGCACACGTTCCATGATGTCCTGCACACTCCCACTGAGGTCCTGCACACATTCTACGGCGTCCTGCACACCCTTACTGGGGTCCTGCACACATTCCATGATGTCCTGCACACAGAAACTAATGTCCTGCACACGTTCCATGATGTCCTGCACACCCCTACTGAGGTCCTGCACACATTCCATGATGTCCTGCGCACCCCTAGTGGGGTCCTGCACACGTTCCATGATGTCCTGCACACTGCTACTAATGTCCTGCACACGTTCCATGATGTCCTGCACACTCCTACTGAGTTCCTACACACATTCTATGACGTCCTGCCCACCCTTACTGGGGTCCTGCACAGGTCCCATGATGTCCTGCACACTCCCACTGAGGTCCTGCACACATTCTACGACGTCCTGCACACCCCTAGTGGGGTTCTGCACACGTTCCATGATATCCTGCACACCCCTAGTGGGGTCCTGCACACGTTCCATGATGTCCTGCACACTGCTACTAATGTCCTACACACGTTTCATGATGTCCTGCACACTCCTACTAAGTTCCTGCACACATTCCATGATGTCCTGCACACCCATAGTGGGGTCCTGCACACGTTCCATGATGTCCTACACACTGCTTCTGAGGTCCTGCACACATTCCAAGACGTCCTGCACACCCCTACTGGGGTCCTGCACAGATCCCATAATGTCCTGAACACCCCTACTGGGGTCCTGCACACTTTCCATGATGTCCTGCGTACCCCTAGTGTGGTCCTGCATACGTTCCATTATGTCCTGCACACTGCTACTAATGTCCTTCACAAGTTCCATGATGTCCTGCACACTCCTACTGAGGTTGTGCACACTTTCTTCGACGTCCTGCACACCTCTCCTGAGGTCCTGCACAACTTCCATAATGTCCTGCACACTCCTACTAAGGTCCTGCACACGTTCCATGATGTCCTGCACACTCCCGCTGAGGTCCTGCACACATTCTACGGCGTCCTGCACGCCCTTACTGGGGTCCAGCACACATTCCATGATGTCCTGCACACCCCTAGTGGGGTCCTGCACACGTTCCATGATGTCCTGCACACTGCTACTAATGTCCTGCACACTCCTACTTGGGTCCTGCACACATTCTACGACGTCCTGCACACCGTTACTGGGGCCCTGCACAAGTTCCATGATGTCCTGCACACTCCTACTGAGGTTCTGCACACTTTCTACGACGTCGTGCACACCTCTACTGAGGTCCTGCACAGGTTCCATGATGTCCTGCACACTCCTACTAAGGTCCTGCACACGTTCCATGATGCCCTGCACACTCCCGCTGAGGTCCTGCACACATTCTACGGCGTCCTGCACACCCTTACTGGGGTCCAGCACACATTCCATGATGTCCTGCACACCCCTAGTGGGGTCCTGCACACGTTCCATGATGTCCTGCACACTCCTACTGAGGTCCTGCACACATTCTACGACGTCCTGCACACCCTTACTGGGGTCCTGCGCACCCCCAGTGGGGTCCTGCACACGTTCCATGATGTCCTGCACACTGCTACTAATGTCCTGCACACGTTCCATGATGTCCTGCACACCCTTACTGGGGTCCAGCACACATTCCATGATGTCCTGCACACCCCTAGTGGGGTCCTGCACACGTTCCATGATGTCCTGCACGCTGCTACTAATGTCCTGCACACGTTCCATGATGTCCTGCACACTCCTACTGATGTCCTGCACACATTCTACGACGTTCTGCACACCCTTACTGGGGCCCTGCACACATTCCATGATGTCCTGCACACCCCTAGTGGGGTCCTGCACACGTTCCATGATGTCCTGCACACTCCCACTGAGGTCCTGCACACATTCTACGGCGTCCTGCACACCCTTACTGGGGTCCTGCACACATTCCATGATGTCCTGCACACAGCTACTAATGTCCTGCACACGTTCCATGATGTCCTGCACACTCCTACTGAGGTCCTGCACACATTCTACGACGTCCTGCACACCCTTACTGGGGTCCTGCACACGTTCCATGATGTCCTGCACACTGCTACTAATGTCCTGCACACGTTCCATGATGTCCTGCACACTCCTACTGAGGTCCTGCACACGTTCCATGATGTCCTGCACACTCCTACTGAGGTCCTGCGCACATTCTACAACGTCCTGTACACCCTTACCAGGGGTCCTGCACACATTCCATGATGTCCTGCACACTCCTACTGAGGTCCTGCACACGTTCCATGATGTCCTGCACACTCCTACTGAGGTCCTACACACATTCTACGACGTCCTGCACACCCTTACTGGGGTCCAGCACACATTCCATGATGTCCTGCACACCCCTAGTGGGGTCCTGCACACGTTCCATGATGTCCTGCACACTGCTACTAATGTCCTGCACACGTTCTCTGATGTCCTGCACACTCCTACTGAGGTCCTGCACACATTCTATGACGTCCTGCACACCCTCACTGGGGTCCTGCACACATTTCATGATGTCCTGCACACCGCTACTAAGGTCCTGCACACGTACCATGATGTCCTGCACCCTCCTTGTGAAGTCCTGCACACATTCTATGACGTCCTGCATACCCCTACTATGGTCCTGCACACGTTCCATGATGTCCTGCACACTGCTACTCGGGTCCTGCACACGTTCCATGATGTCCTGCACACACCTACTGAGGTCCTGCACACTTTCCATGATGTCCTGAACACCCCGACTGGAGTCCCGCTCACACTTTACATGACGTCCTGCACACCCCTACTGGGGGTCCTGCACACGTTCCATGATGTCCTGCACACTCCTACTCAGGTCCTGCACACATTCTACAACGTCCTGCACACACCTACTGAGGTCCTCCAACCATTGCATGATGTCCTGCACACCCCTAGTGGGGTCCTGCACACGTTCCATGATGTCCTGCACACTGCTACTAATGTCCTGCACACGTTCCATGATGTCCTGCACACTCCTACTAAGGTCCTGCACACATTCTACGGCGTCCTGCACACCCTTACTGGGGTCCTGCACACGTTCCATGATGTCCTGCACACTCCTACTAAGGTCCTGCACACGTTCCATGATGTCCTGTCCACTCCTACTACGGTCCTGCACACATTCTACGACGTCCTGCACACCCTTACTGGGGTCCTGCACACATTCCATGATGTCCTGCACACCCCTAGTGGGGTCCTGCACACGTTCCATGATGTCCTGCACACTGCTACTAATGTCCTGCACACTCCTACTTGGGTCCTGCACACATTCTACGACGTCCTGCACACCGTTACTGGGGCCCTGCACACATTCCATGATGTCCTGCACACCCCTAGTGGGGTCCTGCACACGTTCCATGATGTCCTGCACACTCCCACTGAGGTCCTGCACACATTCTACGGCGTCCTGCACACCCTTACTGGGGTCCTGCACACATTCCATGATGTCCTGCACACAGCTACTAATGTCCTGCACACGTTCCATGATGTCCTGCACACTCCTACTGAGGTCCTGCACACATTCTACGACGTCCTGCACACCCTTACTGGGGTCCTGCACACCCCTAGTGGGGTCCTGCACACGTTCCATGATGTCCTGCACACTGCTACTAATGTCCTGCACACGTTCCATGATGTCCTGCACACTCCTACTGAGGTCCTGCACACATTCTACGACGTCCTGCACACCCTTACTGGGGTCCTGCACAGGTCACATGATGCCCTGCACACTTCTACTGAGGTCCTGCACACGTTCCATGATGTCCTGCACACTCCCACTAAGGTCCTGCACACATTCTACGACGTCCTGCACACCCTTACTGGGGTCCTGCACACATTCCATGATGTCCTGCACACCCCTAATGGGGTCCTGCACACGTTCCATGATGTCCTGCACACTCCCACTAAGGTCCTGCACACATTCTACGACGTCCTGCACACCCTTACTGGGGTCCTGCACATGTCCCATGATGCCCTGCACACTTCTGCTGAGGTCCTGCACACGTTCCATGATGTCCTGCACACTCCCACTAAGGTCCTGCACACATTCTACGACGTCCTGCACACCCTTACTGGGGTCCTGCACACATTCCATGATGTCCTGCACACCCCTAGTGGGGTCCTGCACACGTTCCATGATGTCCTGCACACTGCTACTAATGTCCTGCACACGTTCCATGATGTCCTGCACACCCCTACTGAGGTCCTACACACATTCTACGACGTCCTGCACACCCTTACTGGGGTCCTGCGCACCCCTAGTGGGGTCCTGCACACGTTCCATGATGTCCTGCACACTGCTACTAATGTCCTGCACACGTTCCATGATGTCCTGCACACTCCTACTGAGGTCCTACACACATTCTATGACGTCCTGCACACCCTTACTAGGGTCCTGCACAAGTCCCACGATGTCCTGCACACTCCCGCTGAGGTCCTGCACACATTCTACGACGTCCTGCACACCCTTACTGGGGTCCAGCACACGTTCCATGATATCCTGCACACCCCTAGTGGGGTCCTGCACACGTTCCATGATGTCCTGCACACTGCTACTAATGTCCTACACACGTTTCATGATGTCCTGCACACTCCTACTAAGTTCCTGCACACATTCCATGATGTCCTGCACACCCATAGTGGGGTCCTGCACACGTTCCATGATGTCCTACACACTGCTTCTGAGGTCCTGCACACATTCTAACGTCCTGCACACCCCTACTGAGGTCCTGCACAGATCCCATAATGTCCTGAACACCCCTACTGGGGTCCTGCACACTTTCCATGATGTCCTGCGTACCCCTAGTGTGGTCCTGCATACGTTCCATTATGTCCTGCACACTGCTACTAATGTCCTTCACAAGTTCCATGATGTCCTGCACACTCCTACTGAGGTTGTGCACACTTTCTACGACGTCCTGCACACCTCTCCTGAGGTCCTGCACAACTTCCATGATGTCCTGCACACTCCTACTAAGGTCCTGCACACGTTCCATGATGTCCTGCACACTCCCGCTGAGGTCCTGCACACATTCTACGGCGTCCTGCACACCCTTACTGGGGTCCAGCACACATTCCATGATGTCCTGCACACCCCTAGTGGGGTCCTGCACACGTTCCATGATGTCCTGCACACTGCTACTAATGTCCTGCACACTCCTACTTGGGTCCTGCACACATTCTACGACGTCCTGCACACCGTTACTGGGGCCCTGCACACATTCCATGATGTCCTGCACACCCCTAGTGGGGTCCTGCACACGTTCCATGATGTCCTGCACACTCCCACTGAGGTCCTGCACACATTCTACGGCGTCCTGCACACCCTTACTGGGGCCCTGCACACATTCCATGATGTCCTGTACACTCCCACTGAGGTTCTGCACACATTCCATGATGTCCTGCGCACTCCCGCTGAGGTCCTGCACACATTCTACGACGTCCTGCACACCCTTACTGGGGTCCTGCGCACCCCTAGTGGGGTCCTGCACACGTTCCATGATGTCCTGCACACTGCTACTAATGTCCTGCACATGTTCCATGATGTCCTGCACACTCCTACTGAGGTCCTACACACATTCTACGATGTCCTGCACACCGTTACTGGGGCCCTGCACACATTCCATGATGTCCTGCACACCCCTAGTGGGGTCCTGCACACGTTCCATGATGTCCTGCACACTCCCACTGAGGTCCTGCACACATTCTACGGCGTCCTGCACACCCTTACTGGGGTCCTGCACACATTCCATGATGTCCTGCACACAGCTACTAATGTCCTGCACACGTTCCATGATGTCCTGCACACTCCTACTGAGGTCCTGCACACATTCTACGACGTCCTGCACACCCTTACTGGGGTCCTGCGCACCCCTAGTGGGGTCCTGCACACGTTCCATGATGTCCTGCACACTGCTACTAATGTCCTGCACACGTTCCATGATGTCCTGCACACTCCTACTGAGGTCCTACACACATTCTACGACGTCCTGCACACCCTTACTGGGGTCCTGCACAGGTCCCATGATGTCCTGCACACTCCTACTGAGGTCCTGCACATGTTCCATGATGTCCTGCACACTCCCACTGAGGTCCTGCACACATTCTACGACGTCCTGCACACCCTTACTGGGGTCCTGCACAGGTCCCATGATGTCCTGCACACTCCTACTGAGGTCCTGCACATGTTCCATGATGTCCTGCACACTCCCACTGAGGTCCTGCACACATTCTACGACGTCCTGCACACCCATAGTGGGGTCCTGCACACGTTCCATGATGTCCTACACACTGCTTCTGAGCTCCTGCACACATTCTAAGACGTCCTGCGTACCCCTACTGGGGTCCTGCACAGATCCCATAATGTCCTGAACACCCCTACTGAGGTCCTGCACAGATTCCATGATGTCCTGCACACTCCTACTGAGGTCCTGCACACATTCTACGACGTCCTGTACACCCTTACTGGGGTCCTGCACACTTTCCATGATGTCCTGCGTACCCCTAGTGGGGTCCTGCATACGTTCCATTATGTCCTGCACACTGCTACTAATGTCCTTCACAAGTTCCATGATGTCCTGCACACTCCTACTGAGGTTCTGCACACTTTCTACGACGTCCTGCACACCTCTACTGAGGTCCTGCACAGGTTCCATGATGTCCTGCACACTCCTACTAAGGTCCTGCACACGTTCCATGATGTCCTGCACACTCCCGCTGAGGTCCTGCACACATTCTACGGCGTCCTGCACACCCTTACTGGGGTCCAGCACACATTCCATGATGTCCTGCACACCCCTAGTGGGGTCCTGCACACGTTCCATGATGTCCTGCACACTGCTACTAATGTCCTGCACACGTTCCATGATGTCCTGCACACTCCTACTGATGTCCTGCACACATTCTACGACGTCCTGCACACCCTTACTGGGGCCCTGCACACATTCCATGATGTCCTGTACACTCCCACTGAGGTCCTGCACACATTCTACGGCGTCCTGCACACCCTTACTGGGGTCCTGCACACATTCCATGATGTCCTGCACACGTTCCATGATGTCCTGCACACTCCCACTGAGGTCCTGCACACATTCTACGGCGTCCTGCACACCCTTACTGGGGTCCTGCACACATTCCATGATGTCCTGCACACAGCTACTAATGTCCTGCACACGTTCCATGATGTCCTGCACACTGCTTCTGAGCTCCTGCACACATTCTAAGACGTCCTGCGCACCCATACTGGGGTCCTGCACAGATCCCATAATGTCCTGAACACCCCTACTGAGGTCCTGCACAGATTCCATGATGTCCTGCACACTCCTACTGAGGTCCTGCACACATTCTACGACGTCCTGCACACCCCTAGTGGGGTCCTGCACACGTTCCATGATGTCCTACACACTGCTTCTGAGCTCCTGCACACATTCTAAGACGTCCTGCGCACCCATACTGGGGTCCTGCACAGATCCCATAATGTCCTGAACACCCCTACTGAGGTCCTGCACAGATTCCATGATGTCCTGCACACTCCTACTGAGGTCCTGCACACATTCTACGACGTCCTGCACACCCTTAGTGGGGTCCTGCACACATTCCAAGATGTCCTGCACACCCCTAGTGGGGTCCTGCATACGTTCCATTATGTCCTGCACACTGCTACTAATGTCCTGCACACGTTCCATGATGTCCTGCACACTCCTACTGAGGTCCTGCACACATTCTACGACGTCCTGCGCACCTCTACTGGGGTCCTGCACAGGTTCCATGATGTCCTGCACACTCCTACTAAGGTCCTGCACACGTTCCATGATGTCCTGCACACTCCCGCTGAGGTCCTGCACACATTCTACGGCGTCCTGCACACCCTTACTGGGGTCCAGCACACATTCCATGATGTCCTGCACATCCCTAGTGGGGTCCTGCACACGTTCCATGATGTCCTGCACACTGCTACTAATGTCCTGCACACGTTCCATGATGTCCTGCACACTCCTACTGATGTCCTGCACACATTCTACGACGTCCTGCACACCCTTACTGGGGCCCTGCACACTTTCCATGATGTCCTGTACACTCCCACTGAGGTCCTGCACACATTCTACGACGTCCTGTACACCCTTGCTGGGGTCCTGCACACATTCAATGATGTCCTGCACACAGCTACTAATGTCCTGCACACGTTCCATGATGTCCTGCACACTCCTACTGAGGTCCTGCACACATTCTACGACGTCCTGCACACCCTTACTGGGGTCCTGCACACGTTCCATGATGTCCTGCACACTCCCAGTGGGGTCCTGCCCATGTTCCATGATGTCCTGCACACTCCCACTGAGGTCCTGCACACATTCTACGACGTCCTGCACACCCTTACTGGGGTCCTGCACACATTCCATGATGTCCTGCACACAGCTACTAATGTCCTGCACACGTTCCATGATGTCCTGCACACTCCCACTGAGGTCCTACACACATTCTACGACGTCCTGCACACCCTTACTGGGGTCCTGCACAGGTCCCATGATGTCCTGAACACCCCTACTGAGGTCCTGCACAGATTCCATGATGTCCTGCACACTCCTACTGAGGTCCTGCACACATTCTACGACGTCCTGCACACCCCTAGTGGGGTCCTGCACACGTTCCATGATGTCCTACACACTGCTTCTGAGCTCCTGCACACATTCTAAGACGTCCTGCGCACCCATACTGGGGTCCTGCACAGATCCCATAATGTCCTGAACACCCCTACTGAGGTCCTGCACAAATTCCGTGATGTCCTGCACACTCCTACGAGGCCCTGCACACATTCTACGACGTCCTGTACACCCTTACTGGGGTCCTGCACACTTTCCATAATGTCCTGCGTACCCCTAGTGGGGTCCTGCATACGTTCCATTATGTCCTGCACACTGCTACTAATGTCCTTCACAAGTTCCATGATGTCCTGCACACTCCTACTGGGGTCCAGCACACATTCCATGATGTCCTGCACATCCCTAGTGGGGTCCTGCACACGTTCCATGATGTCCTGCACACTCCCACTGAGGTCCTGCACACATTCTACGGCGTCCTGCACACCCTTACTGGGGTCCTGCACACATTCCATGATGTCCTGCACACAGCTACTGATGTCCTGCACACGTTCCATTATGTCCTGCACACTCCTACTGAGGTCCTGCACACATTCTACGACGTCCTGCACACCCTCACTGGGGTCCTGCGCACCCCTAGTGGGGTCCTGCACACGTTCCATGATGTCCTGCACACTGCTACTAATGTCCTGCACACGTTCCATGATGTCCTGCACACTCCTACTGAGGTCCTACACACATTCTACGACGTCCTGCACACCCTTACTGGGGTCCTGCACAGGTCCCATGATGTCCTGCACACTCCTACTGAGGTCCTGCACATGTTCCATGATGTCCTGCACACTGCTTCTGAGCTCCTGCACACATTCTAAGACGTCCTGCGCACCCATACTGGGGTCCTGCACAGATCCCATAATGTCCTGAACACCCCTACTGAGGTCCTGCACAGATTCCATGATGTCCTGCACACTCCTACTGAGGTCCTGCACACATTCTACGACGTCCTGCACACCACTAGTGGGGTCCTGCACACGTTCCATGATGTCCTACACACTGCTTCTGAGCTCCTGCACACATTCTAAGACGTCCTGCGTACCCCTACTGGGGTCCTGCACAGATCCCATAATGTCCTGAACACCCCTACTGAGGTCCTGCACAGATTCCATGATGTCCTGCACACTCCTACTAAGGTCCTGCACACGTTCCATGATGTCCTGCACACTCCCGCTGAGGTCCTGCACACATTCTACGGCGTCCTGCTTACCCTTACTGGGGTCCAGCACACATTCCATGATGTCCTGCACACTCCTACGAGGTCCTGCACACGTTCCATGATGTCCTGCACACTCCTACTGAGGTCCTGCACACATTCTACGACGTCCTACACCTTACTGGGGTCCACACATTCCATGATGTCCTGCACACCCCTAGTGGGGTCCTGCACACGTTCCATGATGTCCTGCACACTGCTGCTAATGTCCTGCACACGTTCCATGATGTCCTGCACACTCCTACTGAGGTCCTGCACACATTCTACGACGCCCTGTATACCCTTACTGGGGTCCTGCACAGGTCACATGATGCACTGCACACTTCTACTGAGGTCCTGCACACGTTCCATGATGTCCTGCACACTGCTTCTGAGCTCCTGCACACATTCTAAGACGTCCTGCGTACCCCTACTGGGGTCCTGCACAGATCCCATAATGTCCTGAACACCCCTACTGAGGTCCTGCACAGATTCCATGATGTCCTGCACACTCCCGCTGAGGTCCTGCACACATTCTACGGCGTCCTGCACACCCTTACTGGGGTCCAGCACACATTCCATGATGTCCTGCACACCCCTAGTGGGGTCCTGCACACGTTCCATGATGTCCTGCACACTGCTACTAATGTCCTGCACACGTTCCATGATGTCCTGCACACTCCTACTAAGGTCCTGCACACGTTCTACGACGTCCTGCACACCGTTACTGGGGCCCTGCACACATTCCATGATGTCCTGCACACCCCTAGTGGGGTCCTGCACACGTTCCATGATGTCCTGCACACTCCCACTGAGGTCCTGCACACATTCTACGGCGTCCTGCACACCCTTACTGGGGTCCAGCACACATTCCATGATGTCCTGCACACCCCTAGTGGGGTCCTGCACACGTTCCATGATGTCCTGCACACTGCTACTAATGTCCTGCACACGTTCCATGATGTCCTGCACACTCCTACTGAGGTCCTGCACACATTCTACGACGTCCTGCACACCCTTACTGGGGTCCTGCGCACCCCCAGTGGGGTCCTGCACACGTTCCATGATGTCCTGCACACTGCTACTAATGTCCTGCACACGTTCCATGATGTCCTGCACACTCCTACTTAGGCCCTACACACATTCTATGACGTCCTGCACACCCTTACTGGGGTCCTGCACAGGTCCCATGATGTCCTGCACACTCCCACTGAGGTCCTGCACAGATTCCATGACGCCCTGCACACTCCTACTGAGGTCCTGCACACGTTCCATGATGTCCTGCGCACCCCCAGTGGGGTCCTGCACACGTTCCATGATGTCCTGCACACTGCTACTAATGTCCTGCACACGTTCCATGATGTCCTGCACACTCCTACTGAGGTCCTACACACATTCTATGACGTCCTGCACACTCCTACTGATGTCCTGCACACATTCTACGACGTTCTGCACACCCTTACTGGGGCCCTGCATACATTCCATGATGTCCTGCACACCCCTAGTGGGGTCCTGCACACGTTCCATGATGTCCTGAACACCCCTACTGGGGTCCTGCACACTTTCCATGATGTCCTGTTCACCCCTAGTGTGGTCCTGCATACGTTCCATTATGTCCTGCACACTGCTACTGAGGTACTGCACACTTTCTACGCCGTCCTGCACACCCTTACTGAGGTCCTGCACAGGTCCCATGATGTCCTGCACACTCCTACTAAGGTCCTGCACACATTCTTTGATGTTCTGCACACCTCTAGTGGGGTCCTGCACACGTTCCATTATGTCCTACACACTGCTTCTGAGGTCCTGCACACATTCTACGACGTCCTGCGCACCCCTACTGGGGTCCTGCACACATTCTTTGATGTTCTGCACACCTCTAGTGGGGTCCTGCACACGTTCCATTATGTCCTACACACTGCTACTAATGTCCTGCACACGTTCCATGATGTCCTGCACACTCCTACTGAGCTCCTGCACACATTCTACGACGTCCTGCACATCCTTACTGGGGTCCTGCACAGGTCCCATGATGTCCTGCACACCCCTAGTGGGGTTCTGCACACGTCCCATGATGTCCTGCACACCCCTAGTGGGGTCCTGCACACGTTCCATGATGTCCCGCACACCCATAGTGGGGTCCTGCACACGTTCCATGATGTCCTACACACTGCTACTAATGTCCTGCACACGTTCCATGATGTCCTGCACACTCCTACTGAGGTCCTGCACACATTCCATGATGTCCTGCACACCCATAGTGGGGTCCTGCACACGTTCCATGATGTCCTGCACACTGCTTCTGGAGGTCCTGCACACATTCTACGACGTCCTGCACACCCTTACTGGGGTCCTGCACAGGTCCCATGATGTCCTGCACACTCCTACTGAGGTCCTGCACATGTTCCATGATGTCCTGCACACTGCTTCTGAGGCCCTACACACATTCTATGACGTCCTGCACACCCTTACTGGGGTCCTGCACAGGTCCCATGATGTCCTGCACACTCCCACTGAGGTCCTGCACAGATTCCATGACGTCCTGCACACTCCTACTGAGGTCCTGCACACATTCTACGACGTCCTGTACACCCGTAGTGGGGTTCTGCACACGTTCCATGATGTCCTACACACTGCTTCTGAGCTCCTGCACACATTCTAAGACGTCCTGCGTACCCCTACTGGGGTCCTGCACAGATCCCATAATGTCCTGAACACCCCTACTGAGGTCCTGCACAGATTCCATGATGTCCTGCACACTCCTACGAGGCCCTGCACACATTCCATGATGTCCTGCACACTCCTACTGATGTCCTGCACACATTCTACGACGTTCTGCACACCCTTACTGGGGCCCTGCACACATTCCATGATGTCCTGCACACCCCTAGTGGGGTCCTGCACACGTTCCATGATGTCCTGCACACTCCCACTGAGGTCCTGCACACATTCTACGACGTCCTGCACACCCTTACTGGGGTCCTGCGCACCCCTAGTGGGGTCCTGCACACGTTCCATGATGTCCTGCACACTGCTACTAATGTCCTGCACACGTTCCATGATGTCCTGCACACTCCTACTGAGGTCCTACACACATTCTACGACGTCCTGCACACCCTTACTGGGGTCCTGCACAGGTCCCATGATGTCCTGCACACTCCTACTGAGGTCCTGCACATGTTCCATGATGTCCTGCACACTGCTTCTGAGCTCCTGCACACATTCTAAGACGTCCTGCGCACCCATACTGGGGTCCTGCACAGATCCCATAATGTCCTGAACACCCCTACTGAGGTCCTGCACAGATTCCATGATGTCCTGCACACTCCTACTGAGGTCCTGCACACATTCTACGACGTCCTGCACACCCTTACTGGGGTCCAGCACACATTCCATGATGTCCTGCACACCCCTAGTGGGGTCCTGCACACGTTCCATGATGTCCTGCACGCTGCCACTTATGTCCTGCACACGTTCCATGATGTCCTGCACACTCCTACTGATATCCTGCACACATTCTACGACGTCCTGCACACCCTTACTGGGGCCCTGCACACATTCCATGATGTCCTGCACACCCCTAGTGGGGTCCTGCACACGTTCCATGATGTCCTGCACACTCCCACTGAGGTCCTGCACACATTCTACGGCGTCCTGCACACCCTTACTGGGGTCCTGCACACATTCCATGATGTCCTGCACACCCCTAGTGGGGTCCTGCACACGTTCCATGATGTCCAGCACACTGCTACTAATGTCCTGCACACATTCCATGATGTCCTGCACACTCCTACTGAGGCCCTGCACACATTCTACGACGTCCTGTACACCCCTAGTGGGGTCTTGCACACGATCCATGATGTCCTGCACACTGCTACTGATGTCCTGCACACGTTCCATGATGTCCTGCACACTCCTACTGAGATCCTGCACACATTCTACGACGTCCTGCACACCCCTAGTGGGGTCCTGCACACGTTCCATGATGTCCTGCACACCCCTAGTGGGGTCCTGCACACGTTCCATGATGTCCTGCACACTCCCACTGAGGTCCTGCACACATTCTACGACGTCCTGCACACCCCTAGTGGGGTCCTGCACACATTCCATAATGTCCTCACACCCCTAGTGGGGTCCTGCACACGTTCCATGATGTCCTGCACACTGCTACTAATGTTTTGCACACGATCCATGATGTCCTGCACACTGCTACTAATGTCCTGCACACGCACGTTCCATGATGTCCTGCACACTCCCACTGAGGTCCTGCACACATTCTACGACGTCCTGCACACCCTTACTGGGGTCCTGCACAGGTCCCATGATGTCCTGCACACCCCTACTGGGGTCCTGCACAGATTCCGTAATGTCCTGAACACCCCTACTGGGGTCCTGCACACTTTCCATGATGTCCTGCGTACCCCTAGTGTGGTCCTGCATACGTTCCATTATGTCCTGCACACCCCTACTGAGGTCCTGCACACATTCTACGACGTCCTGCACACTGCTACTAATGTCCTGCACACGTTCCATGATGTCCTGCACACTCCTACTAAGGTCCTGCACACATTCCATGATGTCCTGCACACGCCTACTGGGGTCCTGCACACGTTCCATGATGTCCTGCACACTGCTTCTGAGGTCCTGCACACATTCTACGACCTCCTGCGCACCCCTACTGGGGTCCTGCACAGGTCCCATAATGTCCTGCACACCCCTACTGCCGTCCTGCACACGTTGCATGATGTCCTGCACACTGCTACTAATGTCCTGCACACGTTCCATGATGTCCTGCACACTCCCACTGAGGTCCTGCATACATTCTAAGACGTCCTGCACACTCGTAATGGGGTCCTGCACACGTCCTATTATATCCTGCACACACCTACTGAGGTCCTGCACACATTCCATGACGTCCTGCACACCCGTACTGGGGTCCTGCACACATTCCATGATGTCCTGCACACCCATAGTGGGGTCCTGCACACGTTCCATGATGTCCTGCACACTCCTAATCAGGTCCTGCACACGTTCCATGATGTCCTGCACACTCCCGCTGAGGTCCTGCACACATTCTACGACGTCCTGCACACCCATAGTGGGGTCCCGCACGCGTTCCATGATGTCCTGCACACTGCTTCTGGAGGTCCTGCACACATTCTACGACGTCCTGCACACCCTTACTGGGGTCCTGCGCACGGCTGCACATGGCTGTCCTGCAGGGGTCTGCACACGTTCCATGATGTCCTGCACACTGCTACTAATGTCCTGCGCACGTTCCATGATGTCCTGCACACTCCCGCTGAGGTCCTGCACACATTCTACGGCGTCCTGCACACCCTTACTGGGGTCCTGCACAGGTCCCATGATGTCCTGCACACTCCCACTGAGGTCCTGCACACATTCTACGACGTCCTGCACACCCCTAGTGGGGTTCTGCACACGTTCCATGATATCCTGCACACCCCTAGTGGGGTCCTGCACACGTTCCATGATGTCCTGCACACTGCTACTAATGTCCTACACACGTTTCATGATGTCCTGCACACTCCTACTAAGTTCCTGCACACATTCCATGATGTCCTGCACACCCATAGTGGGGTCCTGCACACGTTCCATGATGTCCATAACACTGCTTCTGAGGTCCTGCACACATTCTAACGTCCTGCACACCCCTACTGAGGTCCTGCACAGATCCCATAATGTCCTGAACACCCCTACTGGGGTCCTGCACACTTTCCATGATGTCCTGCGTACCCCTAGTGTGGTCCTGCATACGTTCCATTATGTCCTGCACACTGCTACTAATGTCCTTCACAAGTTCCATGATGTCCTGCACACTCCTACTGAGGTTGTGCACACTTTCTTCGACGTCCTGCACACCTCTACTGAGGTCCTGCACAGGTTCCATGATGTCCTGCACACTAGAGTGTTGGAACGAATAATTTTTTGAATATTCGAATAAAACGAATAAATCGAATAATCCACTTCTTCGAATATTCGATTATTCGAATAAACGAATATTTCACTTCTTTGAATATTCGATTATTCGAATAACCCGAATAATCCACTTCTTTGAATATCTCGAATATTCGAATTATTCGAATATTCGAATACTGAATATTTGGGCAACACTCTATTGCGTACTATCCCATCCAATCCATTCAGGCAAACTGCGGCATCGACAACGGGCTGAGAAGTTGTCATCTCATAAACTGTACCCTCTCGACAACTCAAATCGCTCGCATTGTAAGCCTGACAACTGCCCGTTGCCCAGCGACGTCCGCCTGTTGTCGGGCTGTTGACATTTTGACCCGTCGCGTTTAGCGGCCTATTTAGCAGCGGTTCACATCCTGCAAGACTTTCATGTGGCTTAGAAACTACTTTGCACCGACCGGCTTCGCGGTCGGCGCATCGACACGCATCGCGGTCGGCACACCGGAACGCGTCGCGTTCGGCAAACCGACACGCGTAGCGGTCGGCGCGTCGCGGTCGACACACCGACACGCAGCGTTGTCGGTACACCCACGCGTCGCGGCTGGGTCGCCCAACCTCCACCGGAGGCCGCCACCGGATGGGCAGGGCTTCCAGATGCTGAGCGGGGCCAATGTACCGCATACTTGGGTATTTGAACCGGCTGCACTCTTTGTCACTTAAATTCAGCATACACGCTCGTAAACGTGGTTGAGATACTAACTACGGAAGTTGAATGGCATGGCTCAGGAACACAACGCCTACGCATTCTGGAAGCGTCAAAACGACCAAAAGTGACGCCACACGACTGAGGAGTCGGCCCCGCACCTGTATCAACCCGCCCCTGTATTTGCCCCCAAACAGAAGTGCTGGGCCATTCCCACCATCGTCGATGTGTATGGCTCACTTATTGTCACTTGTCGCGACGTACGGGTCCGCCAAGCTCCTTTGCATCGGCGGTGTGGGTGACAGACCCGCCCGTCACGTATTGGGGACATCTGCGACAGGACTCTGCACGCTATGCTCGCTCATTACCGACACTGCCACTGCGGGTAAGGCGGACGTACACATAAAGGCCCAAGCCCTGTTCGAGCTGACACATATAATAACCACCCAATACTCATCAGTGTTTACGTCACAAATACACCTTGTCGACCTCGGCGCCCTGGTTCGCGACTCCAATGCGAACATAACACAAAATACATAAGGGCTGTCGACTGCACTGAATAAGGCCGTAGCTTGCGGATATTACCGCCACACTGTCCGTACTTTTGCTACACAACAGAACACCAGATACGTATGATGCGTTTAGCCTCTTAGATACAACGTTCCTACGGGTCAAGTGCGGACTCCTCCTGGTAACTAGGGGTCGGACCTAAGCGGTGCCTCCGGACCGCTGCGTTTCCTCCGCGTCACTTCGGTGGGACGTGTGTCACGGCACTGGGACTGTGGGGCAGAGGCAACGGCCCCCTGCGCTACGTTCCTCCCTTCGGGCGCGTTCTGCTTCTTAGGCAAGTACGGGAAAATGCCCACCTGGTGACTTTCGGGCTCCTGGCCGGACGATGACTGCGGCTCCAGGTATTGCTTGGCCAGCGAGCTACGGCTCGCTGGGCTGATGACGATCCATTGGAGGCAGGAGAGCTCGACTCGACTGCCTTGATGTTGACGGAGCAGCCGGCGGACGCGCACCACGACGGGAAGAGTGCTGGTAATCGATGGGCGGGGCTCTGGTCGCCTGCGCCCTCTGCGTCTCTGCCTGCTCTAGAATGTTTCTAACCGTACTGGCACGCCGCCAGGCCCCGGTGTCTATGCACTCTGCCGCCCCTGCGTTGGAGATGACGTCAGCAAGGAACAAGTCGGACGAAAGTCACAACAGTACTCATTGTATCACCCACAAGCGTCGCCGATGGTGGGAATGGCCCAGCACCCCTTTTTTGGAGGAGGACGCAAATACAAGGGCGGGCAGATACGGGGGCGGGGACTAATTCTCACTCGTGTAGCGTCATTGTGGGTCGTTTTTGACGCTTCAAAATGCGTAGGCCTCTCTTAGATACAACGTTCCTACGGGTCAAGTGCGGACTCCTCCCGGTAACTAGGGGTCGGACCGGCGGTGCCTCCGGACCGCTGCGTTTCCTCCGCGTCACTTCGGTGGGACGTGTCACGGCACTGGGACTCAGGGGCAGAGGCAACGGCCCCTGCGCCATTGCCCTCCTTTCGTCTGCTTCTAGGGCAGTACGGGAAATGCCCACCTGGTGACTTCGGGCCCTGGCCGGACGATGACTGCGGCCTGTATTATTGGCCAGCGAGCTACGGCTCGCTGGGCTGATGACGATCCATTGGAGGCAGGAGAGCTCGGACTCGACCGCCTGATGTTGACGGAGCAGCCGGCGGACGCGCACCACGACGGGAAGAGTGCTGGTAATCGATGGGCGGGGCTCTGGTCGCCTGCGCCCTGCGTCTCTGCCTGCTCTAGAATGTTTCTAACCGTACTGGCACGCCGCCAGGCCCCGGTGTCTATGCACCTTGCCGCCCCCGCGTTGGAGATGACGTCAGCAAGTGAACAAGTCGGACGAAAGTCACAACAGTACCCATTGTATCACCCACAAGCGTCGCCGATGGTGGGAATGGCCCAGCACCCCTTTTTGGAGGAGGACGCAAATACAAGGGCGGGCAGATACGGGGGCGGGGACTAATTCTCACTCGTGTAGCGTCATTGTGGGTCGTTTTGACGCTTCAAAATGCGCAGGCCCTCTTTAGATACAACGTTCCTACGGGTCAAGTGCGGACTCCTCCCGGTAACTAGGGTCGGACCTAAGTGGTGCCTCCGACCGCTGCGTTTCCTCCGCGTCACTTCGGTGGGACGTGTGTCACGGCACCGGGACTGTGGGCAGAGGCAACGGCCCCCTGCGCCATTGCCCTCCTTTCGGGCGTCTGCTTCTTAGGGCAGCACGGGAAATGCCCACCTGGTGACTTCTGGGCTCCTGGCCGGACGATGACTGCGGCTCTGTATTGCTTGGCCAGCGAGCTACGGCTCGCTGGGCTGATGACGATCCATTGGAGGCAGGAGAGCTCGACTCGACTGCCTGATGTTGACGGAGCAGCCGGCGGACGCGCACCAATGACGGGAAGAGTGCTGGTAATCGATGGGCGGGGCTCTGGTCGCCTGCGCCCTCTGCGTCTCTGCCTGCTCTAGAATGTTTCTAACCGTACTGGCACGCCGCCAGGCCCCGGTGTCTATGCACTCTGCCGCCCCTGCGTTGGAGATGACGTCAGCAAGGAACAAGTCGGACGAAAGTCACAACAGTACTCATTGTATCACCCACAAGCGTCGCCGATGGTGGAATGGCCCAGCACCCTTTTGGAGGAGGACGCAAATACAAGGGCGGGCAGATACGGGGAAGTGGGACTAATTCTCACTCGTTTAGCGTCATTGTGGGTCGTTTTTGACGCTTCAAATGCGTAGGCGTTGTGTTCTGAGCCATACCATTCTATTTCCGTACTTATCTTAACCACTTTACGAGCGTGTACTCTGAGTTTTGCCGAGAAATAGCCGCGAAACAGACGCAAAATGCCTTTTCCCGAGTAATAGTCGCGAAATAGCCGCTAAATAATGCTGGCTGCGAAATAGTCGCCAAATAGTGCTCGCCGTGAAATACCCGCTAAACTGCCGCCAAATTTGTGGTCTGCTTCGGTCTAGTTTGGTTTAGCTTCGTTGAGTTCAGCTGAGTTATGCGCGGTGTATGCAATTGCGAACTTCCTAGTGCTGCTTAGCCGTGCCCTACTCCGAATCTCAGCGACAATTCGAAAAAACTCAGCGAAAATTCGTAGTTAGTCGTTGAGACCGACACCATGTCACTGGGAACTCGCCGTGTAATATCTCGCTTCCCAGCTCCATGAGACATCTGGGCGACAACAGACGTTGAGTGGCTCAGATCTGCACGAACTTGAGGCTACATCCAGCTGGTCGTCCTAGGTGGCTGGAAACCATCGAATTCCACGTCCAGCATCATGGAAGGAGAGAACTTGGGGTTTTGCGTCAGAATTCCGGTGAAGTTCACCGGGAAAGTAGACAAATAGCATCACCTCGAACCAGTTTCATGAAAATACATTATGAAAATGGCTCACTCTAGCCATCATCGTGAGAAATCTCCAAGTTGCTCAAGTGTTGCTATATTTATGAGCCGCTCGAGATTTAGACTTTTCTATAACTAAAGGAGAAATGGGCATTTCTAGCGTTTTGACAAAATCCTACGAGCGATTTAATATATTGGAAATATCTGCTATACTGTGCTTATCTGTGCCAAACTCCGGTCCGCAACTGCGTCTCGACACGCTTTGCGGCCGCGCGCTTTCGAGTCGGAAGAGTTTCCAGCGCCGCAGCTGCGAATCTGTTGACTCTAGGTGGGTTTTAGAAACTGGAAACTGAACGAAATTGAAGATAACTGCATAAAAAAGCCATATCGTGTCGGCTTTGGAGTTGGAAACTCGGCTGACTCGAGCGCGTGCGGCCGCAATGCGTTTCGAGACGCAATCTCGGAATGGAATTTAACCCAGATAAGCACAGTAACTTTATATTTATGAGGTACCGGAGAATTGTGAGAAATTAGTAGTCACAACGCTAAGATGTTTGAAATGTAAAATCAGGGCAAAGTGGAATGCGATCTTGTCGAATATTCAAATTATTCGTGCTGAATATTCGAATAAACTGAATATTTCACTCTCTTTGAATATTCGAATATTCGAATAAACGAATATTCCACTTCTTTGAATATTCGATTATTCGAATAACCCGAATAATCCACTTCTTTGAATATTCGAATATTCGAATTATTCGAGTATTCGAATATTATTCGAATAAACGAATATTCGGGCAACACTCTACTGCACACCCTACTAAGGTCCTGCACACGTTCTATGATGTCCTGCACACTCCTACTGAGGTCCTGCACACATTCTACGGCGTCCAGCACACCCCTAGTGGATCCTGCACACGTTCCATGATGTCCTGCACACCCTACTAATGTCCTGCACATGTTCCATGATGTCCTGCACACTCCTACTTGGGTCCTGCACACATTCTACGACGTCCTGCGCACACTGTTACTGGGACCCTGCACAGATTCCATGATGTCCTGCACACCCTCAGTGGGGTCCTGCACACGTTCCATGATGTCCTGCACACTCCCACTGAGGTCCTGCACACATTCTGCGGCGTCCTGCACACCCTTACTGGGGTCCTGCACACATTCCATGATGCCCTGCACACAGCTACTAATGTCCTGCACACGTTCCATGGTGTCCTGCACACTCCTACTGAGGTCCTGCACACATTCTACGACGTCCTGCACACCCTTACTGGGGTCCTGCGCACCCCTAGTAGGGTCCTGCACACGTTCCATGATGTCCTGCACACTGCTACTAAGGTCCTGCACACGTTCCATGATGTCCTGCACACTCCCGCTGAGGTCCTGCACACATTCTACGGCGTCCTGCACACCCTTACTGGGGTCCAGCACACATTCCATGATGTCCTGCACACCCCTAGTGGGGTCCTGCACACGTTCCATGATGTCCTGCACACTGCTACTAATGTCCTGCACACTCCTACTTGGGTCCTGCACACATTCTACGACGTCCTGCACACCGTTACTGGGACCCTGCACACATTCCATGATGTCCTGCACACCCCTAGTGGGGTCCTGCACACGTTCCATGATGTCCTGCACACTCCCACTGAGGTCCTGCACACATTCTACGGCGTCCTGCACACCCTTACTGGGGTCCTGCACACATTCCATGATGTCCTGCACACAGCTACTAATGTCCTGCACACGTTCCATGGTGTCCTGCACACTCCTACTGAGGTCCTGCACACATTCTACGACGTCCTGCACACCCTTACTGGGGTCCTGCGCACCCCTAGTAGGGTCCTGCACACGTTCCATGATGTCCTGCACACTGCTACTAATGTCCTGCACACGTTCCATGATGTCCTGCACACTCCTACTAAGGTCCTGCACACATTCTACGGCGTCCTGCACACCCTTACTGGGGTCCAGCACACATTCCATGATGTCCTGCACACCCCTAGTGGGGTCCTGCACACGTTCCATGATGTCCTGCACACTGCTACTAATGTCCTGCACACGTTCCATGATGTCCTGCACACTCCTACTGGATATCCTGCACGCATTCTACGATGTCCTGCACACCCTTCACTGGGGCCCTGCACACATTCCATGATGTCCTGTTCACTCCCACTGAGGTTCTGCACACACATTCCATGATGTCCTGCACACCCCTAGTGGAGTCCTGCACACGTTCCATGATGTCCTGCACACTGCTACTAATGTCCTGCACACGTTCCATGATGTCCTGCACACTCCTACTAAGGTCCTGCACACTCCTACCAAGGTCCTGCACACGTTCCATGATGTCCTGCACACCCTGCTGAGGTCCTGCACACATTCTACGGCGTCCTGCACACCCTTACTGGGGTCCTGCGCACCCCTTTAGTGGGGTCCTGCACACATTCCATGTAGTCCTGCACACCCTACTAGTGGGGTCCTGCACACGTTCCATGATGTCCTGCACACTGCTACTGAGGTCCTACAATGTCCTGAACACTCCTACTTGGGTCCTGCACACATTCTACGACGTCCTGCACACCGTTACTGGGGCCCTGCACACGTTCCATGATGTCCTGCACACCCCTAGTGGGGTCCTGCACACGTTCCATGATGTCCTGCACACTGCTACTGAGGTCCTGCACACGTTTCACGGTGTCCTGCGCACCCCTAGTGGGGTCCTGCACACGTTCCATGATGTCCTGCACACTGCTACTAGTGTCCTGCACACGTTCCATGATGTCCTACACACTGCTTCTGAGGTCCTGCACACATTCTACGACGTCCTGCACACCTTTACTGGGGTCCTGCGCACACCTAGTGGGGTCCTGCACACGTTCCATGATGTCCTGCACACTGCTACTAATGTCCTGCACACATTCCATGATGTCCTGCACACCCTTACTGGGAGGTCCTACACACACATTCTATGATGTCCTGCACACCCTTACTGGGGTCCTGCACAGGTCCCATGATGTCCTGCACACTCCCACTGAGGTCCTGCACACATTCTACGACGTCCTGCACACCCCCTAGTGGGGTTCTGCACACGTTCCATGATATCCTGCACATCCCTAGTGGGGGTCCTGCACACGTTCCATGATGTCCTGCACACTGCTACTAATGTCCTACACACGTTTCATGATGTCCTGCACACTCCTACTAAGTTCCTGCACACATTCCATGATGTCCTGCACACCCATAGTGGGGTCCTGCACACGTTCCATGATGTCCTACACACTGCTTCTGAGGTCCTGCACACATTCTGAGACGTCCTTCACACCCCTACTGGGGTCCTGCTTAGATCCCATAATGTCCTGAACACCCTTACTGGGGTCCTGCACACTTTCCATGATGTCCTGCGTACCCTAGTGGGGTCCTGCATACGTTCCATTATGTCCTGCACACTGCTACTAATGTCCTTCACAAGTTCCATGATGTCCTGCACACTCCTACCGAGGTTCTGCACACTTTCTACGACGTCCTGCACACCTCTTACTGAGGTCCTGCACAGGTTCCATGATGTCCTGCACACTAGAGTGTTGGAACGAATAATTTTTTTGAATATTCGAATAAACGAATAAATCGAATAATCCACTTCTACGAATATTCGGGAATTCGAATAAATTGAATATTCCACTTCTTTGAATATTCGATTATTCGAATAACCCGAATAATCCACTTCTTTGAATATTCGAATATTCGAATTATTCGAATATTCGAATACTCGAATATTTGGGCAACACTCTATTGCGTACTATCCCATCCAATCCATTCAGGCAAACTGCGGCATCGACAACGGGTTGAGAAGTTGTCATCTCATAAACTGTACCCTCTCGACAACTCAAATCGCTCGCATTGTAAGCCTGACAACCGCCCGTTGCCCAGCGACGTCCGCCTGTTGTCGGGCTGTTGACATTTTGACCTGTCGCGTTTAGCGGCCTATTTAGCAGCGGTTCACATCCTGCAAGACTTTCATGTGGCTTAGAAACTACTTTGCACCGACCGGCTTCGCGGTCGGCGCATCGACACGCATCGCGGTCGGCACACCGGAACGCGTCGCGTTCGGCAAACCGACACGCGTAGCGGGCGGCGCGTCGCGGTCGACACACCGACACGCAGCGTGGGCGGTCCACCCACGCGTCGCGGCTGGGTCGCCCAACCTCCACTGAGGCCGCCACCGGATGGGCAGGGCTTCCAGATGCTGAGCGGGGCCAATGTACCGCATACTTGGGTATTTGAACCGGCTGCACTCTTGTCACTTAAATTCAGCATACACGCTCGTAAACGTGGTTGAGATACTAACTACGGAAGTTGAATGGCATGGCTCAGAACACAACGCCTACGCATTCTGAAGCGTCAAAACCGACCAAAAGTGACGCTCCACGACTGAGGAGTCGGCCCCGCACCTGTATCAACCCGCCCCTGTATTTGCCCCCAAACAGAAGTGCTGGGCCATTCCCACCATCGTCGATGTGTATGGCTCACTTATTGTACTTGTCGCGACGTACGGGTCCGCCAAGCTCCTTGCATCGGCGGTGTGGGTGACAGACCCGCCCGTCACGTATTGGGGACATCTGCGACAGGACTCTGCACGCTATGCTCGCTCATTACCGACACTGCCACTGCGGGTAAGGGACGTACACATAAAGGCCCAAGCCCTGTTCGAGCTGACACATATAATAACCACCCAATACTCATCAGTGTTTACGTCACAAATACACCTTGTCGACCTCGGCGCCCTGGTTCGCGACTCCAAAGCGAACATAACACAAAATACATAAGGGCTGTCGACTGCACTGAATAAGGCCGTAGCTTGCGGATATTACCGCCACACTGTCTGTACTTTTGCTACACAACAGAACACCAGATACGTATGATGCGTTTAACCTCTCTTAGATACAACGTTCCTACGGGTCAAGTGCGGACTCCTCCCGGTAACTAGGGGTCGGACCTAAGTGGTGCCTCCGGACCGCTGCGTTTCCTCCGCGTCACTTCGGTGGGACGTGTGTCACGGCACCGGGACTGCGGGGCAGAGGCAACGGCCCCTGCGCCATTGCCCTCCTTCGGGCGTCTGCTTCTTAGGGCAGTACGGGAAATGCCCACCTGGTGACTTCGGGCTCCTGGCCGGACGATGACTGCGGCCTGTACTGCTTGGCCAGCGAGCTACGGCTCGCTGGGCTGATGACGATCCATTGGAGGCAGGAGAGCTCGGACTCGACTGCCTTGATGTTGACGGAGCAGCCGGCGGACGCGCACCACGACGGGAAGAGTGCTGGTAATGGATGGGCGGGGCTCTGGTCGCCTGCGCCCTCTGCGTCTCTGCCTGCTCTAGAATGTTTCTAACCGTACTGGCACGCCGCCAGGCCCCGGTGTCTATGCACTCTGCCGCCCCTGCGTTGGAGATGACGTCAGCAGGAACAAGTCGGACGAAAGTCACGACAGTACTCATTGTATCACCCACAAGCGTCGCCGATGGTGGAATGGCCCAGCACCCCTTTTTGGAGGAGGACGCAAATACAAGGGCGGGCAGATACGGGGGCGGGGACTAATTCTCACTCGTGTAGCGTCATTGTGGGTCGTTTTTGACGCTTCAAAATGCGTAGGCGTTGTGTTCTGAGCCATAACATTATATTTCCGTAGTTATCTTAACCACTTTTACGAGCGTGTACTCTGAGTTTTGGCCGAGAAATAGCCGCGAAACAGACGCAAAATGCCTTTTTCCCGAGTAATTTTCGCGAAATAGCCGCTAAATAATGCTGGCTGCGAAATAGTCGCCAAATAGTGCTCGCCGTGAAATACCCGCTAAACTGCCGCCAAATTTGTGGTCTGCTTCGGTCTAGTTTGGTTTAGCTTCGTTGAGTTCAGTTGAGTTATGCGCGGTGTATGCAATTGCGAACTTCCTAGTGCTGCTTAGCCGTGCCCTACTCCGGAATCTCAGCGACAATTCGAAAAAACTCAGCGAAAATTCGTAGTTAGTCGTTGAGACCGACACCATGTCACTGGGAACTCGCCGTGTAATATCTCGCTTCCCAGCTCCAAGAGACATCTGGGCGACAACAGACGTTGAGTGGCTCAGGATCTGGCACGAACTTGAGGCTACATCCAGCTGGTCGTCCTAGGTGGCTAGAAACCATCGAATTCCACGTCCAGCATCATGGAAGGAGAGAACTTGGGGTTTTGCGTCAGAATTCCGGTGAAGTTCACCGGGAAAGTAGACAAATAGCATCACCTCGAACCAGTTTCATGAAAATACACATGAAAATGGCTCACTCTAGCCATCATCGTGAGAAATCTCCAAGTTGCTCAAGTGTTGCTATACTTATGAGCCGCTCGAGATTTAGACTTTTCTCTATAACTAAAGGAGAAATGGGCATTTCTAGCGTTTTGACAAAATCCTACGAGCGATTTAATATATTAGAAGTATCTGCTATACTGTGCTTATCTGTGTCAAACTCCGGTCCGCAACCGCCTCTCGACACGCTTTGCGGCCGCGCGCTGAGTCGGAAGAGTTTCCAGCGCCGCAGCTGCGAATCTGTTGACTCTAGGTGGGTTTTAGAAACTGGAAACTGAACAAAATTGAAGATAACTGCATAAAAAAAGCCATATCGTGTCGGCTTTGGAGTTGGAAACTCGGTTGACTCGAGCGCGTGCGGCCGCAATGCGTTTCGAGACGCAATCTCGGAATGGAATTTAACCCAGATAAGCACAGTAACTTTATATTTATGAGGTACCGGAGAATTGTGAGAAATTAGTAGTCACAACGCTAAGATGTTTGAAATGTAAAATCAGGGCAAAGTGGAATGCGATCTTGTCGAATATTCAAATTATTCGTGCTGAATATTCGAATAAACTGAATATTTCACTTCTTTGAATATTCGAATATTCGAATAAACGAATATTCCACTTCTTTGAATATTCGATTATTCGAATAACCCGAATAATCCACTTCTTTGAATATTCGAATATTCGAATTATTCGAATATTCGAATATTATTCGAATAAACGAATACTCGGGCAACACTCTACTGCACACTCCTACTAAGGTCCTGCACACGTTCGATGATGTCCTGCACACTCCCGCTGGAGGTCCTGCACACATTCTACGGCGTCCTGCACACCCTAGTGGGATCCTGCACACGTTCCATGATGTCCTGCACACTGCTACCAATGTCCTGCACACTCCTACTTGGGTCCTGCACACATTCTACGACGTCCTGCACACCGTTACTGGGACCCTGCACACATTCCATGATGTCCTGCACACCCCTAGTGGGGTCCTGCACACGTTCCATGATGTCCTGCACACTCCCACTGAGGTCCTGCACACATTCTACGGCGTCCTGCACACCCTTACTGGGGTCCTGCACACATTCCATGATGTCCTGCACACAGCTACTAATGTCCTGCACACGTTCCATGGTGTCCTGCACACTCCTACTGAGGTCCTGCACACATTCTACGACGTCCTGCACACCCTTACTGGGGTCCTGCGCACCCCTAGTAGGGTCCTGCACACGTTCCATGATGTCCTGCACACTGCTACTAAGGTCCTGCACACGTTCCATGATGTCCTGCACACTCCTACTGAGGTCCTACACACATTCTATGACGTGCTGCACACCCTTACTGGGGTCCTGCGCACCCCTAGTGGGGTCCTGCACACGTTCCATGATGTCCTGCACACTGCTACTAATGTCCTGCACACGTTCCATGATGTCCTGCACACTCCTACTGAGGTCCTACACACATTCTATGACGTGCTGCACACCCTTACTGGGGTCCTGCACAGGTCCCATGATGTCCTGCACACTCCCACTGAGGTCCTGCACACATTCTACGACGTCCTGCACACCCCTAGTGGGGTTCTGCACACGTTCCATGATATCCCGCACGTCCCTAGTGGGGTCCTGCACACGTTCCATGATGTCCTGCACACTGCTACTAATGTCCTACACACGTTTCATGATGTCCTGCACACTCCTACTAATGTCCTTCACAAGTTCCATGATGTCCTGCACACTCCTACTGAGGTTCTGCACACTTTCTACGACGTCCTGCACACCTCTACTGAGGTCCTGCACAGGTTCCATGATGTCCTGCACACCCCTACTGGGGTCCTGCACAGATCCCATAATGTCCTGAACACCCCTACTGGGGTCCTCCACACTTTCCATGATGTCCTGCGCACCCTTAGTGGGGTCCTGCACACGTTCCATGATGTCCTGCACACTGCTACTAATGTCCTGCACACGTTCCATGATGTCCTGCACACTCCTACTGAGGTCCTACACACATTCTAAGACGTCCTTCACACCCCTACTGGGGCCCTGCTTAGATCCCATAATGTCCTGAACACCCTTACTGGGGTCCTGCACACTTTCCATGATGTCCTGCACACCCCTAGTGGGGTTCTGCACACGTTCCATGATGTCCTGCACACCCCTAGTGGGGTCCTGCACACGTTCCATGATGTCCTGCACACTGCTACTAATGTCCTACACACGTTTCATGATGTCCTGCACACTCCTACTAAGGTCCTGCACACATTCCATGATGTCCTGCACACCCATAGTGGGGTCCTGCACACGTTCCATGATGTCCTACACACTGCTTCTGAGGTTCTGCACACATTCTACCACGTCCTGCACACCCTTACTGGGGTTCTGCACAGGTCCCATGATGTCCTGCACACTCCTACTGAGGTCCTGCACATGTTCCATGATGTCCTGCACACTGCTTCTGAGCTCCTGCACACATTCTAAGACGTCCTGCGCACCCATACTGGGGTCCTGCACAGATCCCATAATGTCCTGAACACCCCTACTGAGGTCCTGCACAGATTCCATGATGTCCTGCACACTCCTACTGAGGTCCTGCACACATTCTACGACGTCCTGCACACCACTAGTGGGGTCCTGCACACGTTCCATGATGTCCTACACACTGCTTCTGAGCTCCTGCACACATTCTAAGACGTCCTGCGCACCCATACTGGGGTCCTGCACAGATCCCATAATCTCCTGAACACCCCTACTAAGGTCCTGCACAGATTCCATGATGTCCTGCACACTCCTACGAGGCCCTGCACACATTCCATGATGTCCTGCACACTCCTACTGATGTCCTGCACACATTCTACGACGTCCTGCACACCCTTACTGGGGCCCTGCACACATTCCATGATGTCCTGCACACTCCTACGAGGCCCTGCACACATTCCATGATGTCCTGCACACTCCTACTGATGTCCTGCACACATTCTACGACGTCCTGTACACCCTTACTGGGGTCCTGCGCACCCCTAGTGGGGTCCTGCACACGTTCCATGATGTCCTGCACACTGCTACTAATGTCCTGCACACGTTCCATGATGTCCTGCACACTCCTACTGAGGTCCTACACACATTCTACGACGTCCAGCACACCCTTACTGGGGTCCTGCACAGGTCCCATGATGTCCTGCACACTCCTACTGAGGTCCTGCACATGTTCCATGATGTCCTGCACACTGCTTCTGAGCTCCTGCACACATTCTAAGACGTCCTGCGCACCCATACTGGGGTCCTGCACAGATCCCATAATGTCCTGAACACCCCTACTGAGGTCCTGCACAGATTCCATGATGTCCTGCACACTCCTACTGAGGTCCTGCACACATTCTACGGCGTCCTGCACACCCTTACTGGGATCCAGCACACATTCCATGATGTCCTGCACACCCCTAGTGGGGTCCTGCACACGTTCCATGATGTCCTGCACGCTGCTACTAATGTCCTGCACACGTTCCATGATGTCCTGCACACTCCTACTGATGTCCTGCACACATTCTACGACGTCCTGCACACCCTTACTGGGGCCCTGCACACATTCCATGATGTCCTGCACAACCCTAGTGGGGTCCTGCATACGTTCCATGATGTCCTGCACACTCCCACTGAGGTCCTGCACACATTCTACGGCGTCCTGCACACCCTTACTGGGGTCCAGCACACATTCCATGATGTCCTGCACACCCCTAGTGGGGTCCTGCACACGTTCCATGATGTCCTGCACGCTGCTACTAATGTCCTGCACACATTCCATGATGTCCTGCACACTCCTACTGAGGTCCTACACACATTCTATGACGTGCTGCACACCCTTACTGGGGTCCTGCGCACCCCTAGTGGGGTCCTGCACACGTTCCATGATGTCCTGCACACTGCTACTAATGTCCTGCACACGTTCCATGATGTCCTGCACACTCCTACTGAGGTCCTACACACATTCTATGACGTGCTGCACACCCTTACTGGGGTCCTGCACAGGTCCCATGATGTCCTGCACACTCCCACTGAGGTCCTGCACACATTCTACGACGTCCTGCACACCCCTAGTGGGGTTCTGCACACGTTCCATGATATCCCGCACGTCCCTAGTGGGGTCCTGCACACGTTCCATGATGTCCTGCACACTGCTACTAATGTCCTACACACGTTTCATGATGTCCTGCACACTCCTACTAATGTCCTTCACAAGTTCCATGATGTCCTGCACACTCCTACTGAGGTTCTGCACACTTTCTACGACGTCCTGCACACCTCTACTGAGGTCCTGCACAGGTTCCATGATGTCCTGCACACCCCTACTGGGGTCCTGCACAGATCCCATAATGTCCTGAACACCCCTACTGGGGTCCTGCACACTTTCCATGATGTCCTGCGCACCCTTAGTGGGGTCCTGCACACGTTCCATGATGTCCTGCACACTCCTACTGAGGTCCTACACACATTCTACGACGTCCTGCACACTGCTACTAATGTCCTACACACGTTTCATGATGTCCTGCACACTCCTACTAAGGTCCTGCACACATTCCATGATGTCCTGCACACCCATAGTGGGGTCCTGCACACGTTCCATGATGTCCTACACACTGCTTCTGAGGTCCTGCACACATTCTACGACGTCCTGCACACCCTTACTGGGGTCCTGCGCACCCCTAGTGGGGTCCTGCACACGTTCCATGATGTCCTGCACACTGCTACTAATGTCCTGCACACGTTCCATGATGTCCTGCACACTCCTACTGAGGTCCTACACACATTCTAAGACGTCCTTCACACCCCTACTGGGGCCCTGCTTAGATCCCATAATGTCCTGAACACCCTTACTGGGGTCCTGCACACTTTCCATGATGTCCTGCACACCCCTAGTGGGGTTCTGCACACGTTCCATGATGTCCTGCACACCCCTAGTGGGGTCCTGCACACGTTCCATGATGTCCTGCACACTGCTACTAATGTCCTGCACACATTCTACGGTGTCCTGCACACTCCTACTAAGGTCCTGCACACATTCCATGATGTCCTGCACACCCATAGTGGGGTCCTGCACACGTTCCATGATGTCCTACACACTGCTTCTGAGGTCCTGCACACATTCTACGACGTCCTGCACACCCTTACTGGGGTCCTGCGCACCCCTAGTGGGGTCCTGCACACGTTCCATGATGTCCTGCACACTGCTACTAATGTCCTGCACACGTTCCATGATGTCCTGCACACTCCTACTGAGGTGCTACACACATTCTATGACGTCCTGCACACCCTTACCGGGGTCCTGCACAGGTCCCATGATGTCCTGCACACTCCCACTGAGGTCCTGCACACATTCTACGACGTCCTGCACACCCCTAGTGGGGTTCTGCACACGTTCCATGATATCCTGCACATCCCTAGTGGGGTCCTGCACACGTTCCATGATGTCCTGCACACTGCTACTAATGTCCTACACACGTTTCATGATGTCCTGCACACTCCTACTAAGTTCCTGCACACATTCCATGATGTCCTGCACACCCATAGTGGGGTCCTGCACACGTTCCATGATGTCCTACACACTGCTTCTGAGGTCCTGCACACATTCTAAGACGTCCTTCACACCCCTACTGGGGTCCTGCTTAGATCCCATAATGTCCTGAACACCCTT
Organism: Aplectana chamaeleonis; assembly: GCA_029168955.1. NCBI lineage: Eukaryota > Metazoa > Nematoda > Chromadorea > Rhabditida > Cosmocercidae > Aplectana > Aplectana chamaeleonis. Next base: position 23,256 of record JAPDOI010000799.1, on the reverse strand, counting down.
ACTGGGGTCCTGCACACTTTCCATGATGTCCTGCGTACCCCTAGTGGGGTCCTGCATACGTTCCATTATGTCCTGCACACTGCTACTAATGTCCTTCACAAGTTCCATGATGTCCTGCACACTCCTACTGAGGTTCTGCACACTTTCTACGACGTCCTGCACACCTCTACTGAGGTCCTGCACAGGTTCCATGATGTCCTGCACACTAGAGTGTTGGAACGAATAATTTTTTTTGAATATTCGAATAAACGAATAAATCGAATAATCCACTTCTTCGAATATTCGATTATTCGAATAAACGAATATTTCACTTCTTTGAATATTCGATTATTCGAATAACCCGAATAATCCACTTCTTTGAATATTCGAATATTCGAATTATTCGAATATTCGAATACTCGAATATTTGGGCAACACTCTATTGCGTACTATCCCATCCAATCCATTCAGGCAAACTGCGGCATCGACAACGGGTTGAGAAGTTGTCATCTCATAAACTGTACCCTCTCGACAACTCAAATCGCTCGCATTGTAAGCCTGACAACTGCCCGTTGCCCAGCGACGTCCGCCTGTTGTCGGGCTGTTGACATTTTGACCTGTCGCGTTTAGCGGCCTATTTAGCAGCGGTTCACATCCTGCAAGACTTTCATGTGGCTTAGAAACTACTTTGCACCGACCGGCTTCGCGGTCGGCGCATCGACACGCATCGCGGTCGGCACACCGGAACGCGTCGCGTTCGGCAAACCGACACGCCTAGCGGTCGGCGCGTCGCGGTCGACACACCGACACGCAGCGTTGTCGGTACACCCACGCGTCGCGGCTGGGTCGCCCAACCTCCACTGAGGCCGCCACCGGATGGGCAGGGCTTCCAGATGCTGAGCGGGGCCAATGTACCGCATACTTGGGTATTTGAACCGGCTGCACTCTTGTCACTTAAATTCAGCATACACGCTCGTAAACGTGGTTGAGATACTAACTACGGAAGTTGAATGGCATGGCTCAGAACACAACGCCTACGCATTCTGAAGCGTCAAAAACGACCAAAAGTGACGCTACACGACTGAGGAGTCGGCCCCGCACCTGTATCAACCCGCCCCTGTATTTGCCCCCAAACAGAAGTGCTGGGCCATTCCCACCATCGTCGATGTGTATGGCTCACTTATTGTACTTGTCGCGACGTACGGGTCCGCCAAGCTCCTTGCATCGGCGGTGTGGGTGACAGACCCGCCCGTCACGTATTGGGGACATCTGCGACAGGACTCTGCACGCTATGCTCGCTCATTACCGACACTGCCACTGCGGGTAAGGGACGTACACATAAAGGCCCAAGCCCTGTTCGAGCTGACACATATAATAACCACCCAATACTCATCAGTGTTTACGTCACAAATACACCTTGTCGACCTCGGCGCCCTGGTTCGCGACTCCAAAGCGAACATAACACAAAATACATAAGGGCTGTCGACTGCACTGAATAAGGCCGTAGCTTGCGGATATTACCGCCACACTGTCTGTACTTTTGCTACACAACAGAACACCAGATACGTATGATGCGTTTAACCTCTCTTAGATACAACGTTCCTACGGGTCAAGTGCGGACTCCTCCCGGTAACTAGGGGTCGGACCTAAGTGGTGCCTCCGGACCGCTGCGTTTCCTCCGCGTCACTTCGGTGGGACGTGTGTCACGGCACCGGGACTGCGGGGCAGAGGCAACGGCCCCCTGCGCCATTGCCCTCCCTTCGGGCGTCTGCTTCTTAGGCAGTACGGGAAATGCCCACCTGGTGACTTCGGGCTCCTGGCCGGACGATGAATGCGGCCTGTACTGCTTGGCCAGCGAGCTACGGCTCGCTGGGCTGATGACGATCCATTGGAGGCAGGAGAGCTCGGACTCGACTGCCTTGATGTTGACGGAGCAGCCGGCGGACGCGCACCACGACGGGAAGAGTGCTGGTAATCGATGGGCGGGGCTCTGGTCGCCTGCGCCCTCTGCGTCTCTGCCTGCTCTAGAATGTTTCTAACCGTACTGGCACGCCGCCAGGCCCCGGTGTCTATGCACTCTGCCGCCCCTGCGTTGGAGATGACGTCAGCAAGGAACAAGTCGGACGAAAGTCACGACAGTACTCATTGTATCACCCACAAGCGTCGCCGATGGTGGGAATGGCCCAGCACCCCTTTTTTGGAGGAGGACGCAAATACAAGGGCGGGCAGATACGGGGGCGGGGACTAATTCTCACTCGTGTAGCGTCATTGTGGGTCGTTTTTGACGCTTCAAAATGCGTAGGCGTTGTGTTCTGAGCCATAACATTATATTTCCGTAGTTATCTTAACCACTTTTACGAGCGTGTACTCTGAGTTTTGGCCGAGAAATAGCCGCGAAACAGACGCAAAATGCCTTTTTCCCGAGTAATTTTCGCGAAATAGCCGCTAAATAATGCTGGCTGCGAAATAGTCGCCAAATAGTGCTCGCCGTGAAATACCCGCTAAACTGCCGCCAAATTTGTGGTCTGCTTCGGTCTAGTTTGGTTTAGCTTCGTTGAGTTCAGTTGAGTTATGCGCGGTGTATGCAATTGCGAACTTCCTAGTGCTGCTTAGCCGTGCCCTACTCCGGAATCTCAGCGACAATTCGAAAAAACTCAGCGAAAATTCGTAGTTAGTCGTTGAGACCGACACCATGTCACTGGGAACTCGCCGTGTAATATCTCGCTTCCCAGCTCCATGAGACATCTGGGCGACAACAGACGTTGAGTGGCTCAGGATCTGGCACGAACTTGAGGCTACATCCAGCTGGTCGTCCTAGGTGGCTGGAAACCATCGAATTCCACGTCCAGCATCATGGAAGGAGAGAACTTGGGGTTTTGCGTCAGAATTCCGGTGAAGTTCACCGGGAAAGTAGACAAATAGCATCACCTCGAACCAGTTTCATGAAAATACACATGAAAATGGCTCACTCTAGCCATCATCGTGAGAAATCTCCAAGTTGCTCAAGTGTTGCTATACTTATGAGCCGCTCGAGATTTAGACTTTTCTCTATAACTAAAGGAGAAATGGGCATTTCTAGCGTTTTGACAAAATCCTACGAGCGATTTAATATATTGGAAATATCTGCTATACTGTGCTTATCTGTGTCAAACTCCGGTCCGCAACTGCGTCTCGACACGCTTTGCGGCCGCGCGCTTTCGAGTCGGAAGAGTTTCCAGCGCCGCAGCTGCGAATCTGTTGACTCTAGGTGGGTTTTAGAAACTGGAAACTGAACAAAATTGAAGATAACTGCATAAAAAAAGCCATATCGTGTCGGCTTTGGAGTTGGAAACTCGGTTGACTCGAGCGCGTGCGGCCGCAATGCGTTTCGAGACGCAATCTCGGAATGGAATTTAACCCAGATAAGCACAGTAACTTTATATTTATGAGGTACCGGAGAATTGTGAGAAATTAGTAGTCACAACGCTAAGATGTTTGAAATGTAAAATCAGGGCAAAGTGGAATGCGATCTTGTCGAATATTCAAATTATTCGTGCTGAATATTCGAATGACTTACTTACTTGACTTAATCGGTTGGCTTTCGCCTGAAGCGGTCATTCCGCATCTTCACCGAGGTGTGCCGTCCTAGTAGTCAGCCGTGTCCATTTTTCACGGTCTTCAGCCACAATTTGAACACATTCCATCCAGCTGTCACTATTCCATTTCCTGCGAAACGAAACATCGCGCCTGAACTGTCTTTCGATGCCGAGTGACTTTAAATCCTCTTTAACCACATCCGTCCAGAACTTTCGCCTACGCCCAGGTGGCCGTTTCCAGACAGGATTTGGAAGCATTTTTAAAGCGTGTTGTACGAGACGATCCGGCGTTCTTCTTAGTATATGCCCGAGCAGTCGAAGTCGACTTTCCATTGCTGCTTGAGATGGCGTTAGGAGATGCTGGCACCTCCCTCGTGTCAAGCGTTGATGTACTGCGTCGATTTCCTTGTAAAGGTCTTCGTTATGGCATACACGCGGCCAGAAATATCCAAGCAAACGCCTAAAAAGCTTCCTCTCCGTGCAATCCAACCTTTCCATCTGCGTTTTCGGTGCTGCCCACGTCTCCGATCCGTACATCATGATAGGGCGAATAGCGGATAGGTAGACGCGCAACTTGACTTCCTTCGCGATGGTGGTAGACCACAAACACTTGGTTAGAGAATTGAATGCAGACGTAGCTTTCGCACATCGTTGTCGAATATCCGCTGCATAACTACCATCGTTCTTCAGCAAACAGCCCAAATAACAGAAATCGTCCACCAGTTCGATACGTTGTCCGTCCACACAAACTCCAGTTGAAGGCCTCTGAGAGACCCACATCTGCTTGCATTTGTCGGGACGAAGACGAAGTCCATAGGCTGCGGCATACTTCGAAACGAGGTTCACAATCCTTTGCAGTTTTGCGTTGTTTTCAGCGAATAACACAATGTCGTCGGCGTACTCCAGGTCGACAAGGGAGCGTCCTGATGGTGTTAGGATCACATCCGCAGGAAACTGTTCTGCAACTCTACGCATGATGTCATCAACGGCGAAGTTGAAAAGAAAAGGTCCTGCAACGGCTCCTTGCCTCACTCCTGTTTTCACCTCGAAAGCTGACGTAAATCCGACAGGTGTACGAACTGCTGCTGTTGTTCCTTTGTTCATGTCCTCGATTAACCGAACATACTTTTCCGGGACTCCATCTGCTCGCAGAGCATTGAGCAATCGATCACGATGAGGAGAGTCGAACGCGGCTTCAAAGTCCAAAAAGCAAGCTGTAATGGCTTCGAAAACCGCTGCCACGATTCAATTACTCTTCTCACGACGAACACTTGGTCGATGGTCGATCTTCCAGGTCGAAAACCGGCTTGCTCATCTCTGGTCGTTCCTTCACGATGTTTGATAAGTCGCTCGAGAATGATACGTTCTAAAACCTTGTACATGACACGAAGTAGAGAGATTCCTCTGTAGTTCTAAGGATCCGTGACGGATAGCTTCTTGTGAAGAGGTACGATGATCGCATGTCTCCACGAATCGGGTATCCTTTCGCTCATCCATATGGCACGGATGGTGTTGGTCATTTCACGAATCCCAGACGGAGGAAGAGCTTTCAGCATTTCAGCAGTGATGTTGTCATCTCCACCTGCCTTTCCATTCTTCATTTTCCGGACACAATCCAAAACTTCAGACTCAGTCGGCGGTTCCTCACTGACATCGTAATGTGCTCTCTGAACATGCGGGAGCTCAGGTACTGATGGCGCTGGACGATTCAGTAGTGAACTGAAGTAATCCTTCCATATTGGCAGCGTCGCATCACCAACTGCAACTCCATTGGTAGTGTTCAAGACAGGAGAACATCTCTTCATCTTCCCGCTATACTGTCGCAGCAACGTGTAGGCTTTCCTCGGATTCTTCTCCTCCCAAGCCTTCTCGAACTCCTTAGCTCTACACGTCCACTCTCGTTCGCGGTCACTTTGAAGCTGCCGACGCAACTTCCTCCTCAGACGCTTCTCCTCCACGAAGTTTCCTGCAGTTCGGAGAGCACATACTCTGTTGTAGGTAGATGTTGTTTCTTCTGAGACGTAGGCGAACTTCTTCTTAGGCTGTACAACCGGGAGTGCCTCTTTCGAAGCGTCCTGGATGCATTTGACAAAAGAATCCGCGTCGCAAAGTTTCTTCTTAGTCCGTACTCCGATGTGAATAGAAACGCGTTGTCGGAAATTCCTTCTGCACTCTTCATCTCTGAGACTTGTCATGTCAATCCTCTGGAGAGGCTGTGCCCTCGCTTCCTCTTATGAATCCTCGCAGTGAAGTTCAACAGAACAGGACGGTGATCCGAATCGAATGCGACATCCCACACAGCTCTAGATTTTCGAATGTCCGATACTGGAATATTCCTCGTCAGGACATAGTCAAGCTGTAGTTTCAAAGTTGTCATCTTCCGCTTCCGCTGCTCTTCTGGAGATAGCCGGGTTGGTCCCTGCCACGTAAGCTGATGGCGGCGATGATTCCTCTTGAATGTCGATGCAATAATCAGACCACTGCGTTCACAAAGTCGACAAGGCGGTAGCCATTGTCCGATGTTTGCTCCACTGGGTAGAACCATTTACCGAGTACTTCGGATTCCTGATCAAGTCCCATCTTCGCATTTGCGTCAATCCCCACGACAACAGAATGTTGACAAGGTATCCTGGCCAGCAACGTATTGAGTTCCTCATAAAACGCATCCTTCGAATTGTCTTCGGCGGTTTCAGTGGGCGCATGAGCACTCACTATCCACAGATTGAATCCTCTGTGAACCCGCAGTCGTACGAATGCATTCCGACACGACGTTGAGCCGAACTCCTTGACCATACCATTGAAATCCTTCCTTACAGCTATTGCACAGCCTCCCACTCTCCTATCGTCAGCGTTACCGCAGTAGATGGTGTACTCTCCGACGCTGATGACGCGTCTATCCTTGAGACGGGTTTCCTGCAAAGCAGCAAACGGTGCATGGAAATAGCTCAGAAGTCTGGATAGCGCAGTTTTTTGGATATCACTCGACAGCGATCGACAGTTCAGGGTGGCGAAATTGTGGCTTGTGGCCAAAGACTCCATGACTCCCTAGGTACGGATCCTAAGGTGTTATGGACCAGAGGCCTTAGTGTGCCGGACGGCGACACCTTTATGCAATGTGCGGGATACTTTCGCGATATAGTTGTGCACGCTATATCGCTCGAACGTTCCCTGTGTACACTCAAACGTCTGCTGGGTTCAGTAGAAGCAGGGGCACCAACGAGCAGGTACCAACAGACTTGTATACACACCCCCAATATTCGAATAAACTGAATATTTCACTTCTTTGAATATTCGAATATTCGAATAAACGAATATTCCACTTCTTTGAATATTCGATTATTCGAATAACCCGAATAATCCACTTCTTTGAATATTCGAATATTCGAATTATTCGAATATTCGAATATTATTCGAATAAACGAATATTCGGGCAACACTCTACTGCACACTCCTACTAAGGTCCTGCACACGTTCTATGATGTCCTGCACACTCCCGCTGAGGTCCTGCACACATTCTACGGCGTCCTGCACACCCCTAGTGGGATCCTGCACACGTTCCATGATGTCCTGCACACTGCTACTAATGTCCTGCACACTCCTACTTGGGTCCTGCACACATTCTACGACGTCCTGCACACCGTTACTGGGACCCTGCACACATTCCATGATGTCCTGCACACCCCTAGTGGGGTCCTGCACACGTTCCATGATGTCCTGCACACTCCCACTGAGGTCCTGCACACATTCTACGGCGTCCTGCACACCCTTACTGGGGTCCTGCACACATTCCATGATGCCCTGCACACAGCTACTAATGTCCTGCACACGTTCCATGGTGTCCTGCACACTCCTACTGAGGTCCTGCACACATTCTACGACGTCCTGCACACCCTTACTGGGGTCCTGCGCACCCCTAGTAGGGTCCTGCACACGTTCCATGATGTCCTGCACACTGCTACTAAGGTCCTGCACACGTTCCATGATGTCCTGCACACTCCCGCTGAGGTCCTGCACACATTCTACGGCGTCCTGCACACCCTTACTGGGGTCCAGCACACATTCCATGATGTCCTGCACATCCCTAGTGGGGTCCTGCACACGTTCCATGATGTCCTGCACACTGCTACTAATGTCCTGCACACTCCTACTTGGGTCCTGCACACATTCTACGACGTCCTGCACACCGTTACTGGGGCCCTGCACACATTCCATGATGTCCTGCACACCCCTAGTGGGGTCCTGCACACGTTCCATGATGTCCTGCACACTCCCACTGAGGTCCTGCACACATTCTACGGCGTCCTGCACACCCTTACTGGGGTCCTGCACACATTCCATGATGTCCTGCACACAGCTACTAATGTCCTGCACACGTTCCATGATGTCCTGCACACTCCTACTGAGGTCCTGCACATATTCTACGACGTCCTGCACACCCTTACTGGGGTCCTGCGCACCCCTTGTGGGGTCCTGCACACGTTCCATGATGTCCTGCACACTCCCACTGAGGTCCTGCACACATTCTACGGCGTCCTGCACACCCTTACTGGGGTCCTGCACACATTCCATGATGTCCTGCACATCCCTAGTGGGGTCCTGCACACGTTCCATGATGTCCTGCACACTGCTACTAATGTCCTGCACACGTTCCATGATGTCCTGCACACTCCTACTGATGTCCTGCACGCATTCTACGACGTCCTGCACACCCTTACTGGGGCCCTGCACACATTCCATGATGTCCTGTACACTCCCACTGAGGTTCTGCACACATTCCATGATGTCCTGCACACCCCTAGTGGGGTCCTGCACACGTTCCATGATGTCCTGCACACTGCTACTAATGTCCTGCACACGTTCCATGATGTCCTGCACACTCCTACTAAGGTCCTGCACACTCCTACTAAGGTCCTGCACACGTTCCATGATGTCCTGCACACTCCCGCTGAGGTCCTGCACACATTCTACGGCGTCCTGCACACCCTTACTGGGGTCCAGCACACATTCCATGTAGTCCTGCACACCCCTAGTGGGGTCCTGCACACGTTCCATGATGTCCTGCACACTGCTACTAATGTCCTGCACACTCCTACTTGGGTCCTGCACACATTCTACGACGTCCTGCACACCGTTACTGGGGCCCTGCACACATTCCATGATGTCCTGCACACCCCTAGTGGGGTCCTGCACACGTTCCATGATGTCCTGCACACTCCCACTGAGGTCCTGCACACATTCTACGGTGTCCTGCGCACCCCTAGTGGGGTCCTGCACACGTTCCATGATGTCCTGCACACTGCTACTAATGTCCTGCACACGTTCCATGATGTCCTACACACTGCTTCTGAGGTCCTGCACACATTCTACGACGTCCTGCACACCCTTACTGGGGTTCTGCGCACCCCTAGTGGGGTCCTGCACACGTTCCATGATGTCCTGCACACTGCTACTAATGTCCTGCACACGTTCCATGATGTCCTGCACACTCCTACTGAGGTCCTACACACATTCTATGATGTCCTGCACACCCTTACTGGGGTCCTGCACAGGTCCCATGATGTCCTGCACACTCCCACTGAGGTCCTGCACACATTCTACGACGTCCTGCACACCCCTAGTGGGGTTCTGCACACGTTCCATGATATTCTGCACATCCCTAGTGGGGTCCTGCACACGTTCCATGATGTCCTGCACACTGCTACTAATGTCCTACACACGTTTCATGATGTCCTGCACACTCCTACTAAGTTCCTGCACACATTCCATGATGTCCTGCACACCCATAGTGGGGTCCTGCACACGTTCCATGATGTCCTGCACACTGCTTCTGGAGGTCCTGCACACATTCTAAGACGTCCTTCACACCCTACTGGGGTCCTGCTTAGATCCCATAATGTCCTGAACACCCTTACTGGGGTCCTGCACACTTTCCATGATGTCCTGCGTACCCCTAGTGGGGTCCTGCATACGTTCCATTATGTCCTGCACACTGCTACTAATGTCCTTCACAAGTTCCATGATGTCCTGCACACTCCTACTGAGGTTCTGCACACTTTCTACGACGTCCTGCACACCTCTACTGAGGTCCTGCACAGGTTCCATGATGTCCTGCACACTAGAGTGTTGGAACGAATAATTTTTTTTGAATATTCGAATAAACGAATAAATCGAATAATCCACTTCTTCGAATATTCGATTATTCGAATAAACGAATATTTCACTTCTTTGAATATTCGATTATTCGAATAACCCGAATAATCCACTTCTTTGAATATTCGAATATTCGAATTACTCGAATATTCGAATACTCGAATATTTGGGCAACACTCTATTGCGTACTATCCCATCCAATCCATTCAGGCAAACTGCGGCATCGACAACGGGTTGAGAAGTTGTCATCTCATAAACTGTACCCTCTCGACAACTCAAATCGCTCGCATTGTAAGCCTGACAACTGCCCGTTGCCCAGCGACGTCCGCCTGTTGTCGGGCTGTTGACATTTTGACCTGTCGCGTTTAGCGGCCTATTTAGCAGCGGTTCACATCCTGCAAGACTTTCATGTGGCTTAGAAACTACTTTGCACCGACCGGCTTCGCGGTCGGCGCATCGACACGCATCGCGGTCGGCACACCGGAACGCGTCGCGTTCGGCAAACCGACACGCGTAGCGGTCGGCGCGTCGCGGTCGACACACCGACACGCAGCGTTGTCGGTACACCCACGCGTCGCGGCTGGGTCGCCCAACCTCCACTGAGGCCGCCACCGGATGGGCAGGGCTTCCAGATGCTGAGCGGGGCCAATGTACCGCATACTTGGGTATTTGAACCGGCTGCACTCTTGTCACTTAAATTCAGCATACACGCTCGTAAACGTGGTTGAGATACTAACTACGGAAGTTGAATGGCATGGCTCAGAACACAACGCCTACGCATTCTGAAGCGTCAAAAACGACCAAAAGTGACGCTACACGACTGAGGAGTCGGCCCCGCACCTGTATCAACCCGCCCCTGTATTTGCCCCCAAACAGAAGTGCTGGGCCATTCCCACCATCGTCGATGTGTATGGCTCACTTATTGTACTTGTCGCGACGTACGGGTCCGCCAAGCTCCTTGCATCGGCGGTGTGGGTGACAGACCCGCCCGTCACGTATTGGGGACATCTGCGACAGGACTCTGCACGCTATGCTCGCTCATTACCGACACTGCCACTGCGGGTAAGGGACGTACACATAAAGGCCCAAGCCCTGTTCGAGCTGACACATATAATAACCACCCAATACTCATCAGTGTTTACGTCACAAATACACCTTGTCGACCTCGGCGCCCTGGTTCGCGACTCCAAAGCGAACATAACACAAAATACATAAGGGCTGTCGACTGCACTGAATAAGGCCGTAGCTTGCGGATATTACCGCCACACTGTCTGTACTTTTGCTACACAACAGAACACCAGATACGTATGATGCGTTTAACCTCTCTTAGATACAACGTTCCTACGGGTCAAGTGCGGACTCCTCCCGGTAACTAGGGGTCGGACCTAAGTGGTGCCTCCGGACCGCTGCGTTTCCTCCGCGTCACTTCGGTGGGACGTGTGTCACGGCACCGGGACTGCGGGGCAGAGGCAACGGCCCCCTGCGCCATTGCCCTCCCTTCGGGCGTCTGCTTCTTAGGCAGTACGGGAAATGCCCACCTGGTGACTTCGGGCTCCTGGCCGGACGATGACTGCGGCCTGTACTGCTTGGCCAGCGAGCTACGGCTCGCTGGGCTGATGACGATCCATTGGAGGCAGGAGAGCTCGGACTCGACTGCCTTGATGTTGACGGAGCAGCCGGCGGACGCGCACCACGACGGGAAGAGTGCTGGTAATCGATGGGCGGGGCTCTGGTCGCCTGCGCCCTCTGCGTCTCTGCCTGCTCTAGAATGTTTCTAACCGTACTGGCACGCCGCCAGGCCCCGGTGTCTATGCACTCTGCCGCCCCTGCGTTGGAGATGACGTCAGCAAGGAACAAGTCGGACGAAAGTCACGACAGTACTCATTGTATCACCCACAAGCGTCGCCGATGGTGGGAATGGCCCAGCACCCCTTTTTTGGAGGAGGACGCAAATACAAGGGCGGGCAGATACGGGGGCGGGGACTAATTCTCACTCGTGTAGCGTCATTGTGGGTCGTTTTTGACGCTTCCAAAATGCGTAGGCGTTGTGTTCTGAGCCATAACATTATATTTCCGTAGTTATCTTAACCACTTTTACGAGCGTGTACTCTGAGTTTTGGCCGAGGAATAGCCGCGAAACAGACGCAAAATGCCTTTTTCCCGAGTAATTTTCGCGAAATAGCCGCTAAATAATGCTGGCTGCGAAATAGTCGCCAAATAGTGCTCGCCGTGAAATACCCGCTAAACTGCCGCCAAATTTGTGGTCTGCTTCGGTCTAGTTTGGTTTAGCTTCGTTGAGTTCAGTTGAGTTATGCGCGGTGTATGCAATTGCGAACTTCCTAGTGCTGCTTAGCCGTGCCCTACTCCGGAATCTCAGCGACAATTCGAAAAAACTCAGCGAAAATTCGTAGTTAGTCGTTGAGACCGACACCATGTCACTGGGAACTCGCCGTTTAATATCTCGCTTCCCAGCTCCATGAGACATCTGGGCGACAACAGACGTTGAGTGGCTCAGGATCTGGCACGAACTTGAGGCTACATCCAGCTGGTCGTCCTAGGTGGCTGGAAACCATCGAATTCCACGTCCAGCATCATGGAAGGAGAGAACTTGGGGTTTTGCGTCAGAATTCCGGTGAAGTTCACCGGGAAAGTAGACAAATAGCATCACCTCGAACCAGTTTCATGAAAATACACATGAAAATGGCTCACTCTAGCCATCATCGTGAGAAATCCCCAAGTTGCTCAAGTGTTGCTATACTTATGAGCCGCTCGAGATTTAGACTTTTCTCTATAACTAAAGGAGAAATGGGCATTTCTAGCGTTTTGACAAAATCCTACGAGCGATTTAATATATTGGAAATATCTGCTATACTGTGCTTATCTGTGTCAAACTCCGGTCCGCAACTGCGTCTCGACACGCTTTGCGGCCGCGCGCTTTCGAGTCGGAAGAGTTTCCAGCGCCGCAGCTGCGAATCTGTTGACTCTAGGTGGGTTTTAGAAACTGGAAACTGAACAAAATTGAAGATAACTGCATAAAAAAAGCCATATCGTGTCGGCTTTGGAGTTGGAAACTCGGTTGACTCGAGCGCGTGCGGCCGCAATGCGTTTCGAGACGCAATCTCGGAATGGAATTTAACCCAGATAAGCACAGTAACTTTATATTTATGAGGTACCGGAGAATTGTGAGAAATTAGTAGTCACAACGCTAAGATGTTTGAAATGTAAAATCAGGGCAAAGTGGAATGCGATCTTGTCGAATATTCAAATTATTCGTGCTGAATATTCGAATAAACTGAATATTTCACTTCTTTGAATATTCGAATATTCGAATAAACGAATATTCCACTTCTTTGAATATTCGATTATTCGAATAACCCGAATAATCCACTTCTTTGAATATTCGAATATTCGAATTATTCGAATATTCGAATATTATTCGAATAAACGAATACTCGGGCAACACTCTACTGCACACTCCTACTAAGGTCCTGCACACGTTCGATGATGTCCTGCACACTCCCGCTGAGGTCCTGCACACATTCTACGGCGTCCTGCACACCCCTAGTGGGATCCTGCACACGTTCCATGATGTCCTGCACACTGCTACCAATGTCCTGCACACTCCTACTTGGGTCCTGCACACATTCTACGACGTCCTGCACACCGTTACTGGGACCCTGCACACATTCCATGATGTCCTGCACACCCCTAGTGGGGTCCTGCACACGTTCCATGATGTCCTGCACACTCCCACTGAGGTCCTGCACACATTCTACGGCGTCCTGCACACCCTTACTGGGGTCCTGCACACATTCCATGATGTCCTGCACACAGCTACTAATGTCCTGCACACGTTCCATGGTGTCCTGCACACTCCTACTGAGGTCCTGCACACATTCTACGACGTCCTGCACACCCTTACTGGGGTCCTGCGCACCCCTAGTAGGGTCCTGCACACGTTCCATGATGTCCTGCACACTGCTACTAAGGTCCTGCACACGTTCCATGATGTCCTGCACACTCCCGCTGAGGTCCTGCACACATTCTACGGCGTCCTGCACACCCTTACTGGGGTCCAGCACACATTCCATGATGTCCTGCACATCCCTAGTGGGGTCCTGCACACGTTCCATGATGTCCTGCACACTGCTACTAATGTCCTGCACACTCCTACTTGGGTCCTGCACACTCCTACTGATGTCCTGCACGCATTCTACGGCGTCCTGCACACCCTTACTGGGGCCCTGCACACATTCCATGATGTCCTGTACACTCCCACTGAGGTTCTGCACACATTCCATGATGTCCTGCACACCCCTAGTGGGGTCCTGCACACGTTCCATGATGTCCTGCACACTGCTACTAATGTCCTGCACACGTTCCATGATGTCCTGCACACTCCTACTAAGGTCCTGCACACTCCTACTAAGGTCCTGCACACGTTCCATGATGTCCTGCACACTCCCGCTGAGGTCCTGCACACATTCTACGGCGTCCTGCACACCCTTACTGGGGTCCAGCACACATTCCATGTAGTCCTGCACACCCCTAGTGGGGTCCTGCACACGTTCCATGATGTCCTGCACACTGCTACTAATGTCCTGCACACTCCTACTTGGGTCCTGCACACATTCTACGACGTCCTGCACACCGTTACTGGGGCCCTGCACACATTCCATGATGTCCTGCACACCCCTAGTGGGGTCCTGCACACGTTCCATGATGTCCTGCACACTCCCACTGAGGTCCTGCACACATTCTACGGTGTCCTGCACACTCCTACTGAGGTCCTACACACATTCTACGACGTCCTGCACACCCTTACTGGGGTCCTGCACAGGTCCCATGATGTCCTGCACACTCCTACTGAGGTCCTGCACATGTTCCATGATGTCCTGCACACTCCCACTGAGGTCCTGCACACATTCTACGACGTCCTGCACACCCCTAGTGGGGTCCTGCACACGTTCCATGATGTCCTACACACTGCTTCTGAGCTCCTGCACACATTCTAAGACGTCCTGCGCACCCCTACTGGGGTCCTGCACAGATCCCATAATGTCCTGAACACCCCTACTGAGGTCCTGCACAGATTCCATGATGTCCTGCACACTCCGAATGAGGTCCTGCACACATTCTACGACGTCCTGTACACCCTTACTGGGGTCCTGCACACTTTCCATGATGTCCTGCGTACCCCTAGTGGGGTCCTGCATACGTTCCATTATGTCCTGCACACTGCTACTAATGTCCTTCACAAGTTCCATGATGTCGTGCACACTCCTACTGAAGTTCTGCACACTTTCTACGACGTCCTGCACACCTCTACTGAGGTCCTGCACAGGTTCCATGATGTCCTGCACACTCCTAATAAGGTCCTGCACACGTTCCATGATGTCCTGCACACTCCCGCTGAGGTCCTGCACACATTCTACGACGTCCTGCACACCCTTACTGGGGTCCAGCACACGTTCCATGATATCCTGCACACCCCTAGTGGGGTCCTGCACACGTTCCATGATGTCCTGCACACTGCTACTAATGTCCTGCACACTCCTACTTGGGTCCTGCACACATTCTACGACGTCCTGCACACCGTTACTGGGGCCCTGCACACATTCCATGATGTCCTGCACACCCCTAGTGGGGTCCTGCACACGTTCCATGATGTCCTGCACACTCCCACTGAGGTCCTGCACACATTCTACGGCGTCCTGCACACCCTTACTGGGGTCCTGCACACATTCCATGATGTCCTGCACACAGCTACTAATGTCCTGCACACGTTCCATGGTGTCCTGCACACTCCTACTGAGGTCCTGCACACATTCTACGACGTCCTGCACACCCTTACTGGGGTCCTGCGCACCCCTAGTAGGGTCCTGCACACGTTCCATGATGTCCTGCGCACTGCTACTAAGGTCCTGCACACGTTCCATGATGTCCTGCACACTCCCGCTGAGGTCCTGCACACATTCTACGGCGTCCTGCACACCCTTACTGGGGTCCAGCACACATTCCATGATGTCCTGCACATCCCTAGTGGGGTCCTGCACACTCCTACTGATGTCCTGCACGCATTCTACGACGTCCTGCACACCCTTACTGGGGCCCTGCACACATTCCTTGATGTCCTGTACACTCCCACTGAGGTTCTGCACACATTCCATGATGTCCTGCACACCCCTAGTGGGGTCCTACACACGTTCCATGATGTCCTGCACACTGCTACTAATGTCCTGCACACGTTCCATGATGTCCTGCACACTGCTACTAATGTCCTGCACACGTTCCATGATGTCCTGCACACTCCTACTAAGGTCCTGCACACTCCTACTAAGGTCCTGCACACGTTCCATGATGTCCTGCACACTCCCGCTGAGGTCCTGCACACATTCTACGGCGTCCTGCACACCCTTACTGGGGTCCAGCACACATTCCATGTAGTCCTGCACACCCCTAGTGGGGTCCTGCACACGTTCCATGATGTCCTGCACACTGCTACTAATGTCCTGCACACTCCTACTTGGGTCCTGCACACATTCTACGACGTCCTGCACACCGTTACTGGGGCCCTGCACACATTCCATGATGTCCTGCACACCCCTAGTGGGGTCCTGCACACGTTCCATGATGTCCTGCACACTCCCACTGAGGTCCTGCACACATTCTACGGCGTCCTGCGCACCCCTAGTGGGGTCCTGCACACGTTCCATGATGTCCTGCACACTGCTACTAATGTCCTGCACACGTTCCATGATGTCCTGCACACTCCTACTGAGGTCCTACACACATTCTACGACGTCCTGCACACCCTTACTGGGGTCCTGCACAGGTCCCATGATGTCCTGCACACTCCTACTGAAGTCCTGCACATGTTCCATGATGTCCTGCACACTCCCACTGAGGTCCTGCACACATTCTACGACGTCCTGCACACCCTTACTGGGGTCCTGCGCACCCCTAGTAGGGTCCTGCACACGTTCCATGATGTCCTGCGCACTGCTACTAAGGTCCTGCACACGTTCCATGATGTCCTGCACACTCCCGCTGAGGTCCTGCACACATTCTACGGCGTCCTGCACACCCTTACTGGGGTCCAGCACACATTCCATGATGTCCTGCACATCCCTAGTGGGGTCCTGCACACTCCTACTGATGTCCTGCACGCATTCTACGACGTCCTGCACACCCTTACTGGGGCCCTGCACACATTCCTTGATGTCCTGTACACTCCCACTGAGGTTCTGCACACATTCCATGATGTCCTGCACACCCCTAGTGGGTTCCTACACACGTTCCATGATGTCCTGCACACTGCTACTAATGTCCTGCACACGTTCCATGATGTCCTGCACACTGCTACTAATGTCCTGCACACGTTCCATGATGTCCTGCACACTCCTACTAAGGTCCTGCACACTCCTACTAAGGTCCTGCACACGTTCCATGATGTCCTGCACACTCCCGCTGAGGTCCTGCACACATTCTACGGCGTCCTGCACACCCTTACTGGGGTCCAGCACACATTCCATGTAGTCCTGCACACCTCGCAGTGGGGTCCTGCACACGTTCCACGATGTCCTGCACACTGCTACTAATGTCCTGCACACTCCTTCTTGGGTCCTGCACACATTCTACGACGTCCTGCACACCGTTACTGGGGCCCTGCACACATTCCATGATGTCCTGCACACCCCTAGTGGGGTCCTGCACACGTTCCATGATGTCCTGCACACTCCCACTGAGGTCCTGCACACATTCTACGGTGTCCTGCGCACCCCTAGTGGGGTCCTGCACACGTTCCATGATGTCCTGCACACTCCCGCTGAGGTCCTGCACACATTCTACGGCGTCCTGCACACCCTTACTGGGGTCCAGCACACATTCCATGTAGTCCTGCACACCCCTAGTGGGGTCCTGCACACGTTCCACGATGTCCTGCACACTGCTACTAATGTCCTGCACACTCCTACTGAGGTCCTACACACATTCTACGACGTCCTGCACACCCTTACTGGGGTCCTGCACAGGTCCCATGATGTCCTGCACACTCCTACTGAGGTCCTGCACATGTTCCATGATGTCCTGCACACTCCCACTGAGGTCCTGCACACATTCTACGACGTCCTGCACACCCCTAGTGGGGTCCTGCACACGTTCCATGATGTCCTACACACTGCTTCTGAGCTCCTGCACACATTCTAAGACGTCCTGCGCACCCCTACTGGGGTCCTGCACAGATCCCATAATGTCCTGAACACCCCTACTGAGGTCCTGCACAGATTCCATGATGTCCTGCACACTCCCGCTGAGGTCCTGCACATCTCTACGACGTCCTGTACACCCTTACTGGGGTCCAGCACACTTTCCATGATGTCCTGCGTACCTTAGTGGGGTCCTGCATACGTTCCATTATGTCCTGCACACTGCTACTAATGTCCTGCACAAGTTCCATGATGTCGTGCACACTCCCACTGAAGTTCTGCACACTTTCTACGACGTCCTGCACACCTCTAGTAGAGGTCCTGCACAGGTTCCATGATGTCCTGCACACTGCTTCTGAGCTCCTGCACACATTCTAAGACGTCCTGCGCACCCCTACTGGGGTCCAGCACAGATCCCATGATATCCTGCACACCACTATTGAGGGTCCTGCACAGATTCCATGATGTCCTGCACACTGCTACTAATGTCCTGCACACTGGGTCCTGCACACATTCTACGACGTCCTGCACACCGTTACTGGGGCCCTGCACATTCCATGATGTCCTGCACACCCCTAGTGGGGTCCTGCACACGTTTCATGATGTCCCGCACACTCCCACTGAGGTCCTCTGCATGTTCCATGATGTCCTGCACACCCTTACTGGGGTCCTGCACACATTCCATGATGTCCTGCACACAGCTACTAATGTCCTGCACACGTTCCATGGTGTCCTGCACACTCCTACTGAGGTCCTGCACACGTTCTACGATGTCCTGCACACCCTTACTGGGTCCTGCGCACCCCTAGTAGGGTCCTGCACACGTTCCATGATGTCCTGCGCACTGCTACTAAGGTCCTGCACACGTTCGCATGATGTCCTGCACACTCCCGCTGAGGTCCTGCACACATTCTCAGCATGGCGTCCTGCACACCCCTACTGGGGTCCAGCACACATTCCATGATGTCCTGCACATCCCTAGTGGATCCTGCACACATTCTACTGATGTCCTGCACGCACTTCTACGACGTCCTGCACACCCTTACTGGGGCCCTGCACACATTCCTTGATGTCCTGTACACTCCCACTGAGGTTCTGCACATATCTACGGCGTCCTGTACACTCCCACTGAGGTTCTGCACACATTCCATGATGTCCTGCGCACCCCTAGTGGGGTCCTGCACACGTTCCATGATGTCCTGCACACTGCTACTAATGTCCTGCACACTCCTACTGAGTTCCTACACACATTCTATGACGTCCTGCACACCCTTACTGGGGTCCTGCACACATTCCATGATGTCCCGCACACCCCTAGTGGGGTCCTGCACACGTTCCATGATGTCCTGCACACTCCTACTGGAGGTCCTGCACACATTCTGCTGGTGTCCTGCACACCTAGTGGGGTCCTGCACATGTTCCCATGATGTCCTGCACACTGCTACTAATGTCCTGCACACGTTCCATGATGTCCTGCACACTCCTACTGAGGTCCTGCACACATTCTACGACGTCCTGCACACTTACAGGGGTCCTGCACGATCCCATGATGTCCTGCACACCCCTACTGGGAAGTCCTGCACACGTTCCATGATGTCCTGCACACTCCTACTGAGGTCCTGCACACATTCTACGACGTCCTGCACGGTCCTGCGCACCCCTAGTGGGGTCCTGCACACGTTCCATGATGTCCTGCACACTGCTACTAATGTCCTGCACACGTTCCATGATGTCCTGCACACTCCCGCTGAGGTCCTGCACACATTCTACGGCGTCCTGCACACTTTACTGGGGTCCAGCAGCACATTCCATGATGTCCTGCACATCCCTAGTGGGGTCCTGCACATCTTACTGATGTCCACGCATTCTACGACGTCCTGCACACCTTACTGGGGCCCTGCACACATTCCTTGATGTCCTGTACACTCCCACTGAGGTTCTGCACATTCCATGATGTCCTGCACACCCTAGTGGGGTCCTGCACACGTTCCATGATGTCCTGCACACTCCACTAATGTCCCACACGTTCCATGATGTCCTGCACACTACTAATGTCCTGCACACGTTCCATGATGTCCTGCACACTCCTACTGAGGTCCTGCACACTCCTACTAAGGTCCTGCACACGTTCCATGATGTCCTGCACACTCCCACTGAGGTCCTGCACACATTCTACGGCGTCCTGGCACACCCTTACTGGGGTCCAGCACACATTCCATGTAGTCCTGCACACCCCTAGTGGGGTCCTGCACACGTTCCATGATGTCCTGCACACTGCCACAATGTCCTGCACACTCCTACTTGGGTCCTGCTCACGTTCTAGGACCTCCTGCCCACCGTTACTGGGGCCCTGCACACATTCCATGATGTCCTGCACACCCCTAGTGGGGTCCTGCACACGTTCTATGATCTCCTGCACACTCCCACTGAGGTCCTGCACACATTCTACGGTGTCCTGCACACCCCTAGTGGGTCCTGCACACGTTCCATGATGTCCTGCACACTCCTACTGAGGTCCTGCACACGTTCCATGATGTCCTGCACACTCCTACTGAGGTCCTGCACACATTCTACGACGTCCTGTACACCCCTAGTGGGGTCTTGCACACGTTCATGATGTCCTGCACACTGCTACTAATGTCCTGCACACCCCTACTGAGGTCCTGCACACATTCTACGACGTTCTGCACATCCTTACTGGGGTCCTGCACAGGTCCTATGATGTCCTGCACACTCCTACTATTGTCCTGCACACGTTCCATGATGTCCTGCACACTCCCACTGAGGTCCTGCACACATTCTACGACGTCCTGCACACCCCTAGTGGGGTCCTGCACATGTTCCATGATGTCCTACACACTGCTTCTGAGCTCCTGCACACATTCTAAGACGTCCTGCGCACCCCTACTGGGGTCCTGCACAGATCCCATAATGTCCTGAACACCCCTACTGAGGTCCTGCACAGATTCCATGATGTCCTGAACACTCCGAATGAGGTCCTGCACACATTCTACGACGTCCTGTACACCCTTACTAGGGTCCTGCACACTTTCCATGATGTCCTGCGTACCCCTAGTGGGGTCCTGCATACGTTCCATTATGTCCTGCACACTGCTACTAATGTCCTTCACAAGTTCCATGATGTCGTGCACACTCCTACTGAAGTTCTGCACACTTTCTACGACGTCCTGCACACCTCTACTGAGGTCCTGCATTCCATGATGTCCTGCACACTCCCAACAAAGGTCCTGCACACACGTTCCATGATGTCCTGCACACTCCCGCTGAGGTCCTGCACACATTCTACGACGTCCTGCACACTGTTGGGGTCTGCACACGTTCCATGATGTCCTGCACCCCTAGTGGGGTCCTGCACACGTTCCATGATGTCCTGCACACTGCTACTAATGTCCTGCAATGTCCTGCACACTCTACTTGAGGTCCTGCACACATTCTACGACGTCCTGCACACCGTTACTGGGGCCCTGCACATATTCCATGATGTCCCTGTACACCTCCTAGTGGGGTCCTGCACACGTTCCATGATGTCCTGCACACACTCCACTGAGGTCCTGCACATTCTACGGCGTCCTGCACACCCTTACTGGGGTCCTGCACACGTTCCATGATGTCCTGCACACTGCTACTAATGTCCTGCACACATTCCATGACGTCCTGCACACTCCTACTGGGGTCCTGCACATGTTCCATGATGTCTGCACACTTACTGGGGTCCTGCACACTAGCATGATGTCCTGCACACGTTCCATGATGTCCCGCACTGCTACTAAGGTCCCACACGTTCCATGATGTCCTGCACACTCCCGCCGAGGTCCTGCACACATTCTACGGCGTCCTGCACACCCTTACTGGGGTCCAGCACACATTCCATGATGTCCTGCACATCCCTAGTGGTCCTGCACACGTTCCTACTGATGTCCTGCACACTGCATTCCTGCACACTTGATATTCTCTACGACGTCCTGCACACCCCTACTGAGGTCCTGCACACATTCCATGATGTCCTGCACACTCCTACTAGTGAGGTCTGCACGTTCCATGATGTCCTGCACCTCCCTACTGAGGTCCTGCACACATTCCATGATGTCCTGCACACTGCTACTAATGGGGTCCTGCACACGTTCCATGATGTCCTGCACACTGCTACCAAGGTCCTGCACACGTTCCATGATGTCCTGCACACTCCCGCCGAGGTCCTGCACACATTCTACGGCGTCCTGCACACCCTTACTGGGGTCCAGCACATGTTCCATGATGTCCTGCACACCCCTAGTGGGGTCCTGCACACGTTCCATGATGTCCTGCACACTGCTACTAATGTCCTGCACAAGTTCCATGATGTCCTGAACACTCCGAATGAGGTCCTGCACACATTCTACGACGTCCTGTACACCCTTACTAGGGTCCTGCACACTTTCCATAATGTCCTGCGTACCCCTAGTGGGGTCCTGCACACGTTCCATGATGTCCTGCACACTCCCACTGAGGTCCTGCACACATTCTACGACGTCCTGCACACCCCTAGTGGGGTCCTGCACATGTTCCATGATGTCCTACACACTCCTAATAAGGTCCTGCACACGTTCCATGATGTCCTGCACACTCCCGCTGAGGTCCTGCACACATTCTACGACGTCCTGCACACCCTTACTGGGGTCCTGCACACGTTCCATGATGTGATGTCCTGCACTGCACTTCACTAATGTCTCTGCACATGTTCCATGATGTCCTGC
This sequence comes from Aplectana chamaeleonis, assembly GCA_029168955.1. Classification (NCBI taxonomy): domain Eukaryota; kingdom Metazoa; phylum Nematoda; class Chromadorea; order Rhabditida; family Cosmocercidae; genus Aplectana; species Aplectana chamaeleonis. The sequence continues at coordinate 591 of JAPDOI010000799.1, read as the reverse complement.
ACACTCCCACTGAGGTCCTGCACACATTCTACGACGTCCTGCACACCCCTTACTGGGGTCCTGCACACATTCCATGATGTCCTGCACACCTGCTAATAAGGTCCTGCACACGTTCCATGATGTCCTGCACACTCCCGCTGAGGTCCTGCACACATTCTACGACGTCCTGCACACCGCCTAGTGGGGTCCTGCACACGTTCCATGATGTCCTGCACACCTCCACTGAGGTCCTGCAATCTCCTACTGAGGTTCCTTCTACGACGTCCTGCACACCCTTACTGGGGTCCTGCACATCGTTCCATGATGTCCTGCACACTGCTACTAATGTCCCGCACACGTTCCATGATGTCCTGCACACTCCTACTAAGGTCCTGCACACATTCCATGATGTCCTGCACCCCCATAGTGGGGTCCTGCACATGTTCCATGATGTCCTACACACTGCTTCTGAGCTCCCTGCACACATTCCAAGACGTCCTGCGCACCCTACTGGGGTCCTGCACAGATCCCATAATGTCCTGAACACCCCTACATTGAGGGTCCTGCACACGATTCCATGATGTCCTGCACACACTCCGAATGAGGTCCTGC